>JABASD010001467.1:0-39862 GCA_019776165.1 Pogonognathellus flavescens
TGTCCGTGTACTGTAATGTCGCGGTACCGTAATGTACACGGTACTGTAGTGTCCGGTTACCGGAATTCTTCCATTAATTCACACATGAGACCGAGTAACTAATGCGTGGAGATTTCCTGAGACATACAGATAAGTATCTGATTTCCGTCGGATCCCAAGCCCCAACACAAAAGAATCTAAATCTTTATACGTTTTTCTGCAATTATGGGGCGTCGTAGCAGCTCTAGTTATAATAAAATGCTAACTACTACAAAATGTAACGTGAGTGGAAATAGGTTGTAAATGGGATGGGCTCATGACGACCGTGAGAGTTCCCATGATTCTGTATGAATCACAATTTATGAATCCTGCGGTTCTTAAAATATCAACGAACCTAAGGCCAAATCTTCCATTTATACAATATTCAAACGAAATACATCTGCTCCATATAGGTAATAAAATGTAAAAGAAAGTAGAGCCAAGGCATTATTGTGTATTTAAAACCCAGATTCCAATTTCTAGAACCTAGATCCATTTCGGAGATTCTCAAAAATAATAAATAACCCCTACAAGGGATTTCCCATCAGACAAAGCCAGAGCATTCGATATAATACACACAGCTATGTCTTCTGTCTAACAAAAAGCGTCCCGTTTTTGCTGCAGCGAAATTTGGTTGGCCTGACGAGTTTCATTGTTGGTATATTTATTCTTGCAGTTATAATAACTAACAAAGTTCAAGATTAAAACCACTTTTGTTGCTGAAAATGGTTAACGTTAGCATACAATACAGCATATAGGGGTAATAACATTGTAGGTACTCATATAATACCACTACAGCTAATAATTCCACGTACCTATATAGTTATTTTGGTTAAACCCACACACAAAGTGTTCATATTGTATTACGACCACTGCACTACGACTACCACCACCACCAGCAGCAGCAGCAGCCTTTAGTTAATGCAGTACTATACAAGTGTAGAATAATATAATACATTTATTAATACCTACTCTCTCAGAGTCTGAGGAGGTAAATGGTAAATCTAAATGTAAGTATTGTATTGTATGTAAAAGATCATACATGCATGCATGGGTTGTTGCGTGGTGTATATGAAAACCCACGTAATAACTAAGCGATATATAATGCCGAGAGAGAGAGAGAGAGAGATATACCATGGAGGAATATGTATATGGACTCTGAAGGAATAATATAATAATAACATGTAGCTCTGTGTGTCCTGTGGTACTTTAGTTAGTTCGGACTACACACAGGCTTTTACTACAGAGAATAATATGGGATCTCTATCAACAAAACGCAACAACGGAATCAGAAAAAGATTCAATACATCCCCATTGATCAAAAGGCAGGCCTTTTTGCCTTTACTTTAATGCAGTGAATGTGCAGTGCAGTTCTCTGAGTCAGTTCAACTTCAGCTTAGGATACGAAATGACATAGAAGAACAGAAGAGCTCTTCAGTTCGAAAAGTCAGCAGTTCCTTAGTAGTTTTCCCTTGTATGTTCTTGCAAATGTCAAGTGAATAAATTATCCGTCTGTTTCTGCAGTAGGAGAGCACAGTCTTGTCTTGTATGTGGAGGAAGAGTTTTCCTCCCGTCTTGTGTACACGTACAGACTAAAATCATCTTTTCAATTCGAGCACTTGTGTACATAAAAGTTATTATTTGTTCTTATTTATTATTCATTGTTTTATTACGCTTTTACCTAACTACCTACATAAACAAACACACCTTTTGTTATTGTGACGTTTATGTGCCCCTCTTATATCGTTAATGCACTAAAGTGAAATTGTTAAGTGCCATTGCTTGTGTTGTGTGTTTCCAGTTTCTTTTTAGTCAAAAAGTTTCATTCATTGTTGACTTTCATACTACTAGAAATTCAAAACGCTGAACCTTTATATATGACAGTTGACAAAGTGAGATATTTACACGCGTGTGACTTTAAATGCAATTAGTTGCAGTTCTTCATCTACTGCACTACTTCCACAGGAACATTCATAGCAAGAGCTATATCCTTTATTGTGTCGGTTTATAATATTTGCTAGAGTGTAAAATATTTCTCTCTGTCTCTTTCGTTTATATATAGAGAGTTTACACAAAGTGACAGCCGTATTCTCCGAAAGAAACTTGTTAAGTTAACAGAAGAAGTTAACTTTTAATAACTATTATTATTCTACTCATTGTTAGTTTATTGGTATTTATTCAGCGTTTATTGTTGTACCTGTATGTGTATTTACTATAGTTGTCTATAGCTGTATTTTCTAGACAGATATTTTATGACTGTATCTTCGTCAATTTTATTATTAGATTTGTACATTTTATGTGCTACGTTTGATTGGAATTGATGAGTCCGTGATAATTAATTAATTGTTTGGAAGGATAAAAGGAAAATGTGTTGCTAATTCGAACGAAATGTATTTAAGCAGAGACTAACAATAACTACTAACATTTATTAAGATTTTATGTTTGGTCTGTGTCGTCGTGTACCGATTCAAAACTAACTTTTAATCTAAAACCAAACTGCAAACTGTTTACTTTTCACCTTTACCATTTTACCGAAACCGGTTTCATCTTTTACAATGGTAGATTGTACCGCCTGCTCAAAACCAAATATTAAGGTAATTTTCTTAATTTAATTGTGGGGTTTCAATTGCCATTATTTCAGCCAAGTGTAATATTCAATCCTTAATATATTTAAATCAACACGATGATTGTCGTATGCCTTCAAGGGATATTTAGTGGTAGAATGTGTAACATTTTTAATTTAAGCTTGTTTTAAAAAATCACACACGTAAAAGTTCGTGTGCAGCAGCATCCGTGAGATGAGATAAAACTTTTTAGCTTTACAATTTATTCAACTGTGTTACATTTACATATAACAAACATACGTTATTTCCCGATGCATACATTTCTCCTTTCAACTTAAACTTGTATTAAAGTACAACCACTACTACTCCATACACAAAATCACTAAAGTCATTTGCTGAAAATTTTAAATTCGTGATTTAATGTTTTGGAGTTATGTGTACTTAAAAACAGTTCTTAACGCTTACTTGCTTATTGATGTAATTAGTTACTAATTAGGTTACAATTCTATTTGTCTATACCTTGCTTCACACAATCCTAATGCTAATAATATTTTCCAATGTTCCAATTATAGATACTTAAAGCGTATAACGACATTTGATACTACAGCTTCCTAGTTGAATAACTTGCTTCATTTTTTAGTATTACTATACTTTACTAGATCGTTAATTACGGCAAAGGATTTTGTTACAAAAATTTTAAGAATGCTACTGTGGAAGCCAAATGTTCCGTACAGCTCATTATTTTTATTGGATGCCTTAATAATTCATGAAATTCTTGGAAAATCAGAAATCAATAAATAACACTCTGTTCGCAGTCCCCTTTTCCAACTTCGAAACAAATAGATCGATGTTATTTTTTAGTACTATGTTTTTATTATGAACGTCATCATCGGAAATACGTAACTTTATCCTTGTTCATAAAACCTCAGGTACATTTAAAATTAGTCAAAATTAGACGTATTAGATATTGTAATGTAACACTTGCAAAAGTTTAATTAGAATACGTACGAGAAATGTTTACTTGCATTTAAATTAGGTTTACAATTTATCATTGACGATAATACGTCTATTGTTCAGGCATGCTAAAAGCAACATATGGGAAATTGCATCATCATACTAATACACGCTAATCTGCATTATATTTTTAATCAGAAGGTTACTGCATTTTTGTTTCGTATGATTCAACGTATATTATCTGTGTTTTCTTTGCACCCGAATATATTGATTGTATGATGGTATTAGGAAAACATTGCATTTAATTACGCCCTTGCATTGTAAATTTTGAATCATAGGGATGAGATTTACATTACACATTTTGTAATAATTGTATTTTTATTACATATTGACAGTGTATGAATGACTGTTATCATTTTAAATGAGTTTACTTCTATATGGTCTGACAAAATAAGAAGGCAGCCCACTAAAATAAAATCTGCTGCTTGATCATTCAATTTTACACAGAAGTGTGTGGTATCCTTTGAAAGAATAACTTTACTAGCTAAAGCTACTAATGTCACGGGAAATTTACTACCAGCATGGATGATTATAATGGTTTATGTTCCGTGAAAATGCCACAGAATGATTATGATAAGGTTAAATCGATTCAGCATTTTTACAATGTACATTAGTAAAAATGTTCTTACCTCTTCTCCAAAACAACTCTCTGTCCATCACATTGACGATGTAAAAAATCTTTTTTTAACATTTGTAGCATAACTTTGACATTTGACATTTTATATAGTGCAACCTTGGCCTTGAGGAGCATCATCGTAAATTCTGCTGTAAAATATTGTGTTGTCCACTTGCCCATAATCATAAACATGAAATTTTGTTAGGTACATGAATCCGATGTTTAATTTTATTGGCAATAAACTAAAATGATTTTTATTGATAATGTAATTATATTAAGTTCGTGTTCAATATCAAATCAACTTAAGAAAATGTGATGGTGCAGCAATTTTTAATCAAATTTATTTATTTAGTAGTGCAATTTGCTTACTCATGTTGCTAAACAGTACCATCCGAAATTGCAGCGGATGCAAATGCAAATTGAAGGATATTTCTCCGTAAAACTCGCTGAGTATAATATGGGTTAGGTACCTGACAACAGCTCTAGAGAAGGAAACTTCGATGAAAGCTGTGTAAATATTCTATGCGATAATTTCACTTCTTTTATCAGTAAATCGATTACTTACCAGTAGCAATAATCAATGTTGGCATTAAGAAGCAATATACATAATAAATAATGTGATTTCCTTATACAATCTTATACGTACTTGGATACGAGTGTAGAGTTCCAACAGTTCAAAGACCAGGAAAAGGAAGGTTAGCAGCATATTTGTATATTGTTGTTTGTAGTGAGACTTACATGCAATTTTCTAATAAAAACGAAATGATTTCCCACAGGAGTTTGTAATATTCATATGCAAATTGCTGAGCTGCTTAAATACAAATAATATATACCTATGCCTAGAGCAAACTCAGCCTTACGAAGTTTGGAAATTTTGTATCTATGTACACTATTGGTAAATATGTTAATACGTCAATGTCATCAGGCTCTGTAGGTAGCGTGGAGACTTATAATGAAACTGTCATTTACATATATTTAATATTTCATACATAATGGATTGATGCTAACTTACGATTAGATAAAATGCAAAATCGTACATATAAGTTCCTTATGTTTAATGTTTATATAATAATCATTGATGTACAGAATGAAATATATGCATATTTATTTAAATACTTGTTTTCCTTGCACTACTATGTACTGTACTTACTTGACATCATTTTAGGCACATTGCCTTTAGAATGTATTATGGGCAAATAACTCGAAATGAATTTTATGCGGACATAGCAAATCATATATCTTATACGATTGAACTTACAGAATATTAATACTGGCATTTAGTACGAATGGAACTTGTACAGTATTTTTTGCTTAAAGATCTTACGAACAAAATACGAAGTCACGAACTGTATGAAAAGATGAAAATTCAAATCAGAAAAGAAAATATGTGACAACATTGTAGGTATACTGAATAATATAATCGTAATTTTATCATTGCCAACGAAGGAATTCTGTTATCTAAATCCAATTTTAATATTTGTACTAAATACCAAAGCATTTAACGAGATTATGAGTTTGTATCATTTTATCCCATACATACCTACATACAATGCTAAATATTTAAACCCCATTATGTTATATGATCAAAGACTAATGTTAGCGTCCATGGGATTCTTCAAAAGGCTTTCATTATCAGTTTGACTGTATGTCTAAAGAGATTAAATGAAATGCAGAAGAGTTGTGATTTATTGAGAATTACGCACTATGGTTAAATAAAGACACATAATATGAGACTACATCATCACTGGCATAAAACCTTGTTACAGCATTGTATTGTATGTATCAAGGAGAATGAAATCTTACATTTTTCAAAGTCATCTTCAATTACTGCGTCTTTTTTATATTTGTTTGTTTTGATATATCTTTACGCGTACCTACCAATTGCGTCATCTTGTTGCTAATGCAAATTCAATCTCTTTTTACTCTTATCCAAACTGTCGAGTTCTTGTGCCTTACCAAAAACACTTGGCCCTGCTGCTTTTTAATTTGATAATGATCCTGTAAACTGTTTGTATATCATAAAAATGAAAACAGACTCTGAAAATCCATCATCATGTCAAGAAATGCAATAAGACATTCAAAACCTGTTTGTTTATTTATTTATTCTACTAAAAATCTCATTTCTTTCACTAAAAGTTTTTTGCTTCAACAAACTCCAAAAGGAACCTTTGTGTTACAGTAATGTGCTTTTGCTCAGAAATGGAATGGCAGTGACCGTGATTTATACTGATTTACGGATATTGCGATAATACTATCATTCTATTAATATTTTCTGTAATTGATAATGGTAGTAACGTTGTTGAGTTCATTTCTACGTTACATGTATCCCTTAGGATTGTTGGGTATAATAATAAATTAATGTGTACCTATATAGACACGTACGTAATATTATAGATGTTACATTGTACAAGTTACTTTGTGTGTGTGTGTGTCGGTCGGTCTTAAGTTAAAAGTGTATTGAGACTACTAACTAAATTACTACTGTAGAGTACGGCTGCACATACAATAAGACGCTTTTATGCGCTTTCGTTATCATTCTCTGACGTGAATCAGTCAGCATGGTTGTTGCACTTCGCACTTTCATTTGGATCATTTACAACGTTTTCATTAGAAACTCGCATTGTGCTTTTGGATAGACATGAAAGCCAAGGACCAATGACCAATTTTCAATCAGATGTAATAAGAACCGTTTTACTTCTCCATTCTTAACAATGCCTACCTCAATGTGCCTCACAGTTTTAGCAGTACATTTACATTTTGTCATGCCTAATTCCATTCTTTCTTATTTCACGACACAAGAACCACTCACTCAGCATTTGAATTTCTTTTTTACCAATGTAATCATGGTGCTTCAGATTTTATTTTAATATTCCATCATATAATTTAAATACAATTCAAACTATTAGTAGACTTTGCTCATAGAGCTACTAGCAAACTCTTATACTGTATTAATACAGTTAAGCTGTACATTATATTATTTCCACAGGGAATATTATTTAACTGCAGAATTGCTTTGCATTGGATATTTAAGATTGAACAATGGTTTATTTAGTTTCTTCCTTACTTACATCTTAAGTTAAATTGTGTTCGTGTTGGGGATGAAACAAGGAAATCAGTACAAGTTAAAATGCCAAGGGTTCCTAACGCTTTTTCTTCATACGAAATCTTTAAATGGGTTCTTATAAAAAACCTATTAAAATTACATCTGTGTTTCGTAACGAACATGTCCTATGTAAGTACATCTTTATAACGGATACCCATATTGAAAAAGTGCTTTGCTATGGTAGTATTGCATATTATTATAATGTTTATATTGTATTATATTGAAACTTAAGACGAAAACAAATGTCTATGAAGCAGTTAAAAAGTCTGACATTTAATTTTGGTTCCAAGGCAATACTTTTTACATCTTGTCTCACAAGTGTTGCCTACCATTTCCATTTACAACAATTTCCTTTAAACCTAAACCTAAGTCATTAAAGTTGAAATAAATCTCTTTACATGTTATATATTATTATCGATATGATAATAACCGAAAATTCTGTTTCAGTAAAACTTTAATTTCTATGAAATGGAAAATGTGTGCGAGTGGAATATGACGATAACAGGTATATCACGATGCATATGTAAGGTAGGGGTAGGATACAGCATCAGTCTTGTTTGGTAGGAGTAGAAAATTAATGTAATAGCAATAAAGAGTTCATTATTGTAGATCTAGATAAGTTCAGTTCAGTTCTTATTACCCTACCTTGTCTTTGTGTTTTGTGTACTTGTTGTAGTAGGCAGGTAGTTATAATTATAATGAAAGTACGTTATTATTATTGCGCACGGTAAAGTTTCAATAAGCCAACGTTTGAGGCGAACAGCGTTTGCAACCAGAATTATTTTGTTGTTGTCTGAATTCTACACACACAGGTCAGGAGTAGTAGGGTGTTGGTATTATGGACTTTATAAAGGAGTAGGAATAAAGGATAATATTTATTATCGCAGTATTAGCATTACTGTAGCGTAGTACAAAGTATATGTAGTGCATAGATGAATGCGAATGTTAACAGACAATAGAAATTGCAACAATTTTCTTCTTGTTGTTAGAATAGAACTGCTTTTGCTTATAGTAAGTTGAGATAGTGAGAGTGAAGTGCAAAAACTACAAGTGCTTAGTGCTTAATGATGCAGTGTAGCTTACCTTTGCTTCGTCCATACACCATAACGGTGCGAGGCACACTGTTATTAGTAGACTGCGACTGTGACCTTTTAAACAGTACATTTACAAACTAAAGCTTCACAAAATAAAAATGCATCATCGTTCATACTAAATTAAATCATAAAAAACATTTCAGGAAGGATTTTTACATTTTAATTCTTTCATTTTTATGCCATTGTCTTTTTTAAACAAAGATTGGCTCACTGGAACTACTCATGGTTAGATTAAGGATTAAGTATGCACATAATATGATATTTAAATTAGCTGTGTGTATAATTCAGAATACAGACAGATCAGATTTAATTGCACATTTTATGTTTTGCTAACAATGTAAATATATTATCAAAGTACGGGCATAAATGGCATTTACTCAATTATTGGCATATTTTACACGATCATAAAAAGGATATTGCAATTCATAAAATTTGACGAACAATTTTTATTTAATCTTTTGTTCATTTACTACTGTAAGAATTAAAAATGTTACAAAATAGTATCATAGTCTGTTGAGGAACGTAGGGTCAACTAGTTTTGTAAGTGGGATAAATTGTTGTATAAAAGTTGGAAAGGTTCACAATTTTTGTGTTACTTCACTTTGGAGTACTGTTTTACAGATATTGAGTGGTATAATATTTATGAAAGAAAATAATTGCAAAAGAAGTGTAGTAATGGCGAAAGTATTGTGTATTATAGTACATTTCCTTAATTTCAGTTTGCAAATGCTTTTCCCTACTGCTGTGCCAGTACAAAGTACCTAGAATTGTTTTCGTACCTCCATTTTCAGAAATGGTTTTGTTTCGTGCTGAGAACAGTTGGTACTATAAGCACTTATTTTCGCATTACTTTTCTGCCTAAATCATGATAAGCTTTTCATAACTCGTCTGTAAACATCATTTTGTGGCAGAACGTTCCTATTGCCATTTCCAATTACCAACGACCAATCTATCTTTCTCTTCTAACTCTTTTTGTACTTTTAGCGTGACATTTTGTTTTTCCATATTATGGTTCTTGCTCTGCGTAGGTATTTAGCTCGCCAAAATTTCTACCCTTTGCGAATCGCAACGGGCAATATATCCCGAATTGACTCACAGTTTTACTGTTTCTGGAAAATGTTTCTGTTCCTGCAAAGAGGTTTTTTCTAATCTGCCTTGTCCATGTGTCCTTATCAGTTGTCTTCCCACAGGACTCAAAACTGCATGTTCTTTGGCTGTTAATGAATGCATTAAAAAACGTCCTTATGTTTATTGTCCATGCCATTTCCACTGTGTCTGTGGTATTGTGCAACAAAATATTTTATGAACTGTCTAATCCCATATTATATGCGTACTTTGCCTATGTATGATTTTTAGTATGCCCATAAAAATAATGTAAAATAGCAAAGAATCTAAAAGGTTTTACTTTTACTGGCTATGTATTATGAAAAAAATAAGGAGTACATTTTGTAATATTAGCTGCTAGTGGCGGAATTGACGCATTTATTACATATCTATAGATACACAATAAGTCGAGTTGGGTGTGATAATGAATTTACAGTCTGTACTTATTGTTAGATCTATGTGAGTTAAAGATTACATGATATTTGATTGCTCTGAAGTCAGGTAGCAATACTACCAGGCGATAAAATTATTAACACTGCATTATGGAGTGGAGACTGTTGAAATTATATTAAAATAGCAATATGATGTTGTAGACTGATGAAGACTGCTTATTTTAACACGAATTACTTGGCAATGGTTGGTTTTTAACCGCAGCAAGCTAGTGCAATGCTACTATAGAGGCAATAATGCAATCTAGTTAATCATAAACCAAGTAGCAAGTTGTATAAAGATAAGGTACGACGGTTTTATAATAATTCATGGTTGTATGCTTCTATGATTTAAGACTATTAACAAGAAGCAACAGCTACATTATTCTTATAATATTGTGTTATGATAAAAAATTAAAGAGAGTCATATACAAAAATGCAAGTCGACAATGGACGATGGATAAGAGAAAATTCTTCTTTTGTGTTAGAATAATAATCGACTGAAATTTCCCGTGAAGTGTGAAACTTTGTAGGTATATGAAATATGTAAAGCTGCTTTCTTCTAAAAAGAAGTTCGCTTTTTGGTATGGTCTGGCTGACCTATTTTCTTGGACTGTGACTGTTAAATTCCTCAGATGTTGGATAGAGTTGACTAACTAACTGAAACAGTAATTGATGGTTTGTACTCTTAACAATAATAGTACCTACTCACTAGTTACGAGGAATCCTAGTCATATCATTATAGACGTCCTATCTTTGCAGTGTACACTTGAATCCAGAGAATTCATAAGTTTACTAGAAACTGCATGTATAGTTAGTACAAACATAACACAACAAAAAAACAGTCAAAATACAGTCTGTGGTGCCGGAGGAGGATATTTACTTAGAAGCATTCAAAATGAAGAATAGACATCTCAACCTCGGTATCCGTGTGTGTAGTACAAAGATTGAATACAACAAACGAGTGCAAAGTTTGATATGGTTGCCTTCAGTTGAAAATCGTAGCATGCTTGTGATTTCTGAAGTTTGAAGACCTTTATTTATAATATATAAATACAAAATTACTTTAATGTTGTACAATGTATGCTACAAGATACAGATAGGTACATGGTACATTGAAAATACAGAAGAATTAGGCATGCTACGGTTTGTAGTTCAAAATCTGATAAATGTACATAACAGTAATACGCTAATACTCCTCACTACCATGTCAGAGCTCTATACACCTACTTCTTCTTTATTATACCAGATCCTAAATAAAATGTAATACTAAATTTTTAAAAATGCATCTTAAAAAAACCTTCGTCAAATTCTAATAATCGGTCACAGCACCTAGTAGACCAATACCTACACTGACTGTGACTGTTCACTCAAGCTGTAATGTTTTATTCTCATACACTAAAAAACCCAAGTCGTCCGAAAAGTTGTATAATTTCGTTACTTGTTCTATAAACACTTGGAACAACAGCGTGCCAGTTTTATCTAATTTCTTAACAATGGGAATTGACATAATACTATCCTAGCATTTTCTACTTATTGTTATTCCTAGCACTGTCATTCGTTATTTTTTTACAGATAATATGTAACTACATACATATTTCACTTTGTCATACTTTGGTTGACAAAGTTGAGACACTCTATCTGTTTCTGAATCTTTTCGTCTTGCGTGTTTAGTGTTTATTGTAATCTTTCTATAAGGTCTACGGTCTGAATAGAATTGATGTCTGATTCATTTCTTGTATTGTGTATATATTATTACTTATCATGTATTATTACATGTACTTACACTAAACAAACCTAGTAGGAAGCAAAAAAGCATTGTACGAACTACAAGCGTTGCATATTGCATATCAAACTGCTTTGTAATAAATACTAGCTCCATACCTCTACTACATATCAGATATTATCACAGAGTATCATATGTCATGAAATAAATGCATGGAAGGGGGGAGAGTGAGACCGCAATTTTTTATGACGAGACGAATTACAATAATGTATGTATTCTGCAAAAATGTGCTCTAGATTAGTCTAGACTTAATATACCTGTTTCAATTTCATTATTATGTATCATTTTGGCTGATTATTGTGATTTTGCAATGAAAAGTTGGTTTTCAATGTGGAATGCAGAGTTGCTCATTTCATATTTTAGTTGAGTTTGCAAGAATTCAATTTAATGGCGCTGTTACACCGTAGTCTCATTATTAAATTTATATGTATTTAAAAGGTACGACTTTATACGATAGTATGTTGGCTCGATAGTCAATTATAACATCCGTAGTTAATGGTAAAACATTTTGTGGAAAACATAAAAGTTAACTCTATATAGCGACCTTTATGAGTGTGAAAAATAGAAAACGTTAAATTGTTTCATGTTTTAATATTGTTTTGTGTAAAGATACAAGTAGCTGATTTAGATAAGCCATTATGTGTAATATAGAATCATAACTGTCTTGTATCTCGAATCGAATCTTTTTGTGTTCGTTATAAATGTCTTGTTTTACATAGGCATTGCTTCAGTCAACCGAACATAATATTTATTAAGCTTTTGCGTTAGGTATTTTTTGTTTCATTAAAGTTTGCCATCTCTTTAACCGGAGCTCAGTCATGCAGAAGAGTCCAGTCTGGAGAATGGGAGGTAGGTTTTAGCTTTATGGCTCATGGCGTGGCCATAAGGCTTAATTTCTCGTGAAAATAACATTTCATGGATAATAATACGATTATAATTCGTGTTTTGCACTATATGAGACTAGATTTTGACTGCTGACGTTTTTGACGTTATATCTGTAACGATATTATGTTATGTTATAAGCGCTGAGGTGACATGACGTGACATTGACACGCAATCGTCAACGTCAAAAGGTTACAGGTTTCATGCTAGCAAAGGCTCTGCCTTATGTCGCTGTAGGATATTTTCACATTCTTTATAAAGTGTGGAATGTTTTAATATATTTTGCATTTTGGGCTTATGTATAATCGCAACCTCTTAAGATAAACAATTACCTAACTAAGCCCAAATTCTGCTCTTGTTAAGCTGTAGGTGTCTATTTATTTGTTATGCTCTCTACTGACTTGTACTTTGTTAACCATCAACCTTTCATATCAGTTTGGAGTAATTTACTAAACAGACAAATGCGTGTTGGTCTCGATAAAAAACTCCAAATGACGTCACCTTTGAATAACACGATCTCTGCTGTAAAATATCCGTATCAGAGTTATTGAGTTTCCTCGAAAATCACATAACATACACAGAATGCACAGAAGAATTTTATAGCTGCTATAACCAGATCATTAAATAGGGTCATTTCATTTCATTGATTTTATGCCGTCTGCTTTGTGTATACAGTTTGTGAATTGCGACTGTTGGTGCACACAATGCAAAATGTAAGTCAGATTTATAAGAAACATTAATGTGTGTATATGAATAATATTTCATTGCTGATTTAAGTTCAAAATCCTTGTAAATAAATTTAATGAAAAATTTAAATTATTTGAAAGGCAAGGGCAATGTTTCTGTACTTATTGTAGATAGGCATGGCATTATGTTCGAATGAGAGTTTAAGGTGTATAATACATAAATAAGTCGCTGTCAATAATAATAATATTTTAATGACGTAAGTTCAACCTACAGGGGAGGTTTTTTGCATTTAACAATTCTAAAAATGGTTTTAAAGTACAAAATAATTGCGATGTATTTCCATGATTTAATTTTGCACGTATGTACATTAAATGCACGGTATGTCGAGTATAACACTTTTAATACCAGACAAGACACACCCCACTTTATTATAAGTAAATATTGTATAGAATAATAATAGGATATGATTACCTACCTATCTAAACATTTATACCTACATTAAAAACATTAAACAGACGTATCAAAAGAGATAAGATGGTAACAAGTCACAAAACGCGACATAAAAAGGTAGTTTAGTGATATCTCGTTAGTTATGGTTTAGTTTCATGTTTAATTAAGTAGCGACATGCATATTAACTTAACTGGGAATGATACCATTTCATGTTGCAGGCATTTTTCATAAATGATTTGATTAGATGACATACAGGGTGGTGTGTAGCTAAAAGGTGATGTATCTCTGTGATATATTCCAGGTATATATTATTCTGAGTGATATATTCCAGGTATATATTATTCTGTGTGATATATTCCAGGTATATATTATCTGTGTGATATATTCCAGGTATGATGGACCAATATATTCTACATCATTTGATAGATCCTAATATGCAATTCTGTATCGATTTCATATATCAAACACTAGAGGTGGCAACGAGCCGAGTGCGAGCCGGATTTTTTACACAATTTTCGAGCCGAGCCGAGTTCGAACGGACTTCGAGCAGAGTTCGAGCAAAGTTATAGCGTACTTCAAATCGATCTCAATATTAATTAGTATAACACATTATATTATTGTATTACAATTTGAGTCGGTAAGAGGCATTTTTATATTAAAAATATGCAAAATCCCAAGTAAATTATTTTCGAGCAGATTCGACCCTGCAAAAGTTTGAGCCGGCAAAAATTTGAGACGAGTTCGAGCCGAGCACGAATTTTTAAAGTTAAATCGAGTTGGAGCCGAGCCTGAAAAAGTCGGCTCGTTGCCACCTCTATTCTATCAAACACCTATGTAACTTTTATTATGCAAGTTGTATATAAATATTCTCCGGGGAAAAAACAGGAAAATATTGATAAAGACACCACCCTGTATGCGGCTGCAGCTCTATACTTAATAATACATTTATTAAACCTTTAAATATCGTGGTGCTTACATTACAAATAAAAATAATCCCGAGAGTAGGAATGAGATTAAAGGTATATCTGCTTTTGATAATATATTATTACATGAGGTATAATAAAAAAATGGGCAGGGGTCAACTGGATTGTTTAAATGATTGGAGTGTGATCTTATTTCTTGTTTCAATATTTTTCTCGCTTCTCCTTCCTTCAACATTCAAGGGTTGATATTATTTTAAGAGTATTTGTTCACCGCTATACAAACTGAAACAATCGTCAATCGACCGAATCGTTGAATTTTATTTCAGTTAAAAAAGTGTCGGTTTTATTAATTTTATTAAAGCTCCTATTTGCTTTATCCAAAAAAGCGTGTTTTATGTGCTTTGTCAGATAAGGTTGAAGGTATAGACATTTTAAATCGAGTCGTCCTATCCTGCCTCTCATAGGCAAATAAACTCGGCAGTGAGAATGGTTATTGTTTATTGATACTACGTGAATTTGTTTCAATATTGTTTTAATTGCACGTGTGTAACTAACAAAAAAATTGTAGTTTATTTTATTGATACTTGTTGCTTAGTAAATTTAAATGTTTGTGTCATTAATCTGTGTGTACTAATTGTGTTCAGTTTGATTTAATCCACCTTGTTATCCAAAAGATCCTTTCCTCAAATTATCACCCGTTTTGTTGTTTTGTCTCATTGTCAGTGTGTCTGTTTTTGTAATTGTAGTGATTTTGTTTTTATTATGTTTTCGTTGCAGTGTTATGGATAATTAAAGCTTAAAAATTAAACCAATTCCTCCCTGGATTCTGTGATTTTATCTTCTGACATCATAGCTTTTGATCGTCTTAGTTCCATGGACTTAATCAATTCTCAGGTACTGGATGCCCAAATATTTTTACTTTTTTACTCACTAACAACTAAAATTCCAATGCTTTTGCATCAAAGCCAGCAGCCATATTATTTTTTAGGAAAGTAACCGTATGAATTTGCTCTTTGATTGTGTTGTATTTGTATTGCAGCCAGTTTTTTGCAAATTTTTTTTTGTTTGCTTAAAATGTGCTTTATTTTTTGCTACAATTTCAATTTTGAAATTCTTATAATTTTCAGCGTAAACCACTAGACCTTACATAGAAAATTGAAGTTCGTGGTGTTACATCATACATGAACTGTTAAAAAATACATACGATGACTATGCTGTAAGCTGTGCACTGATATTATGAGTATCTCACTTTACAAAATTGTAATGATGCGATTGGCAATGCATTGTATTGTTTTCATTGTTTCTTCTTCAGATTGCATTGATAAATCTGAAGTCAAACTGTGATTGTGCGCTGTATTTTAGGCAGTATTATTTTCAGTGTAATTTATAACACTAAATATTAACAATGATTTTTGGTTTACAGTTGGGGTTCCGTGGGGTACGGACGTCAAAATTTAGGCACATTTTTGGACAGCCAGCTCGGAAAGAACTTTGTTATGACAACATCAAGATCACCAAAAATGCACATGATTGTAATTTCTGTGCTGTGAATCCTAAGTTCCTTGCCAGTAAGATCTTATTACCAAAGTAGTGTTTGTAAACAGTATTATTGATTAAATGCACAGATCTCTGTGCTTGGTGAAGAAGGTATTTAATTTTTTCAGCATTTATTGACCATGTGATTTTATTTTATTTATAACAGTAGTCACGGAAGTTGCCGGCGGTGGATCATTTCTAGTCTTGCCTTTGGAAAAAGTAATCACATGAGCAAATATTAAGCAATTTGTTTTTCTTTTGTTGTTAATGATTTCCCCAGTTGAAGATAAATCGTATTAAGTGAGAGAAGTACAATAGATTGTTATTAAGAAAATCATTCTGTGTTGTATTGCAGGTTGGTCGGATAGAGTATCACAATGCGTACAAAGTAACAGGACATGCCGGTCCGGTTTTAGATGTCAAATGGAATCCATTCAATGATAACGTGATTGCTTCTTGTTCGGATGACGCTACTATAAAAGTGTGGCAAATCCCTGATGGAGGACTGACGTCTAACCTTACGGACTGGCTTGTCGATCTAACTGGTCACAAAAGACGAGTCGGTTTCATAGAATGGCATCCAACAGCTGAAAATATTCTTGCCAGTGTTGGATTTGATTATTTGGTAGGTACTGACTAAATGCATTGGAATATAATTCCAACTTTCGTTTTTACAATGTTAGCGTACAAGGTGAATGTTTGGCATAGTCTTGAAATGAAATTGTAGGTTTCTAAATTGGGTTTGTTAGCGCTCAACTGAAACCTATGAGCATTTGTTTAGCAAAATGAATTGTCCATTGTGTTCATAGTTTGTAAAATGCAAATGTGATTTGAAAGAGGTTTTGATGTTTGGTGTTCAAAAATGCTCGTTACCTGTTGGCTATAATTATAATTATTTTTCAAGGTGGTGATATGGCACGTCAACAAAGCAGAGTCAATATGCGTGATTGACTGTCACGCGGATATTATTTACAGTATATCCTTTAATCGCGAGGGCTCACTTTTAGCAACAACATGCAAGGACAAAAAGCTTCGAGTTATCGAGCCTAGATCCGGTCGTGTGGTGAATGTAAGTAATTATTGCACAATGTGTACACATATGACATAGACGGTAATTTCTAAAGTTCATGCAAACTTTTGCATTGTTATAAATTCAGTAATTTGTACGAATCAAGGCAAATAGTCTACCTAATGTGAAATAATCATACCTAAATTGTAGGAGGGCATGTGCCATCTTGGAACGAAAGCAAGTAAAGTGGTATTTCTGGGCGATTCTGAAAGACTGCTGACCACTGGTTTCGCTCGATATTCAGACAGGCAATTTGCAATTTGGAACCAAAATGACTTATCAAAGCCTCTTGTAATAGAAACGATAGATTCGTCTTCTGGAGTTCTATTTCCATATTACGACCATGACACAAGAGTTGTTTATTTGGCTGGAAAAGGTGATGGAAATATTCGCTATTATGAAATGGTTGATCATGCACCTTGGGCACATTACCTCAACCAATTTCTCTCCGGATCCCCTCAGGCAAGTTAAACAAAGAGTTTGCCACTAAATTTTATTACACCATATCAATCTTTGTTTTAACGTTTCCACTTTCTGTTTTCAAAGAGAGGGCTGGGTTGGATGCCGAAAAGAGGCTGTGACGTTTTACGCTGTGAGGTGGGAAGGTTTTATAAGTTGCATGCAATCAAAGGATTGTGCGAACCTATTTCCATGATTGTCCCGCGAAAGGTAAAGGTAGTATTTATAATATTTAACTGCACCCACTGCAAAGTTCATGGAAGAAATATATTAACATACTATTGACTCATTATAGAGCGACCAATTTCAAGAGGACATTTTCCCAGATACTTTAGCTCCAAATGCTGCTATGTCCGCTTTAGATTGGATCAAGGGAATTGACCGACCTCCTCTTTTGATCTCATTGCGAACTGGTAAATGAATATATCAGCCGATCAATTTTACATTTGTATTCACGTGCTGCATGTTGGGGTGAATGGAACTCTGGAACTGTGTTACATAAATTGCAGTCTCTATGTATCACGTTTAAATTAAATTGGCAATGGCCTCTAATAACGATGCTGTAACTTTTCTGTGTGTTTAGGAGTTGTTGTAAAGACACACCGCCCTATTACTACATTTAAAAGTAATGATTTCATCGCAGCTGCCCCAGATAGGAACAGCGAAAAGAAGTTTGCATTTTTGGCGCAGGAAACTGTACCCGACTATAGGACTCTTGAGGTTTGCAACTCTTATGACTACTCCAAAGTGTCGTATTTAATATTTTATTTATTACTTATTCATGTGATGTATCTCTATTTCATATCGGAGGCAACCCATATATTCAATTTTCATTTGTGTATGTGTAGAGATTCAGTACGAGTAACGTGAATATCTTTTTATGCATCTCCTACATTTTCTTATACTGAATGTCTATGTAGAAATACATTTTTGTTTACCACACACAAGATATTGTGCAAATGTAAACGTGTCACAACGTTAGATGCCCAATCCCTTGCTTGTCTTTGTGACGTGACTTTTATTACTAACTCATGAGCTCAATTGTTCTCTTTTATGACATTCCTGTGGTACATTAAATTCGTCATGCTACTTAAATTAATATTAATACCATATACATTAAACTACTACTTGTATTTGTATAGCGGTATTTTGCATTGGTTCTGAATTTCATAGCTGTTTTTTCATTTAGAAAACAGTTGAGCTTGTTTTCGAGTGTTATTTTGCTGAAACTTGTTTGTTGATGAAATTCTACTGATGACATTAATTATAATTTCTGAATTTTGATTAAACTACTAACATTTTGCATGGTGTGTTGTGTGCTAGCTTTTTGTGTTGCATGTAATTCGAACTTTACGCTAGTTGCATGTTTGGTTGCGCAGGAAGAGGGTGCTTTTCAGATGGAAAGCGGAGGGGAAGATAGTGAAAGTATGAGTTGCGACGACCACGACAATGATGATGGAGACGAGAGTGATATTCGGGATGATGACGATAAGGCGTATGAAGGAAGTGTCGATTTTGATAGCTATGATAGTGGGGTGAACACAGATTTGAGTCTTGGAACTGTGGCTCCAGCTCCCTCTCCTCCGATTTCTTCCAGATCTGCTTCCTCTAAAATTTTACAGCTCATTCAACTCTTGCAGCAAGAAGCTAACAAATATGACGTGGTAGTAAATTAACCAAACAAACTAGAACATTTATTACTATCTATTTTCTAACTATTTTTGTTCGGATTAACAATGATTTAAATGCCCTTTCTCCTGTTTGTGCGCATCTAAAGCTATCTAATTAATGTGGAATGACAATTGAAGCTTTCATTTAACAAATGTTATTTATACAATAACAATAACGTTTGCCTTCTTTCCTGTTTTCGAAATTTTCCTTTTCAATTATTCGTGATTTTCAATTTGATTTCGCTGATGCTAATGCTTTAGTGCCACTAAAATCTGCCGCGTTTATTCAATCAACGTTAAAATAGCCCTTTTCCACATCCTTTTAATGTTAAACAGCTATATTTTATTGTTTTAACTGTTTTGTCTTTTGAATTGTTCATTTTTTTCCATTTGGATTTATTGTTTGTCCCAATGATTTCACATTGCATTAAAATATGAAAATTCGCATTCCTTTTTAGATCCCATCCAGGAAGAGCGTAATTTGGCCTCATGTTACGTGTAATGTAATAATTGTTAACAGTATTGCAAGTTATTTGTCGTTTTCATTAGGCCCGCGAGAAAGACACTAAGGAAAAATGGGAAAAGACTCGAATGAATCAAGCCGTACAGCAAAGGAAAGTTGCTTCAATTATATCGCAACTTCAAAATACAGGATCGGCTCCAAATCTGGCGTTGGCAAGTGTTGCTCCAGTTAAATCGGAGTCGAAGTTGGAGAAGGAAAGAAGTATGGAAGTCGGTGAACTCACTTCCGCCGACGATGTAAGCTTAGTAAAGCGCTGTCATGAGCTATGCACTAATTTGTGTTAATTAATAATTTAGTGATGGTTGAATACTCTTAATTTTATTTTATTTTCTATTTTTTGTTTTTTAAGTATCGCCGAGCGTATATGAGAAAATGCTTTGAAGTGGAAAGGCTACAGCTTATGGTCGCTGTGCGAGAAAAGAGAATACAAGAGTTGGAATCACATATTGAACTCTTGTCGAATGGAAAAATTCCTCAATCAAGTTACGATAACGTGATAATGCAGCACAAATTTAGATCGGATGTCACAAAAGCTCTTTAAACTTTAGCCTGTGTTAGCAGTTAACTTTTCTAAGTTAACAGAACTGCTTTGATAGTTAACTAGATATAAAAACTGTTATTGCTTTCTAAAATCGGTATTGTATACTTATCAAAGTTTATCCACTCTTCGTCTTTTACGCTTTTTACATAATTTTACGAACTTTAATGTATCAAATTTTTATTTCCGTGTATTTCTTCATTACAACTCGTATTATATTCTTTCGCATTTATATATTGCAATGCTGTTGTAGCTATTGTAACGTAAATGTTTTTACTAGTCACATAATTAGAGCGAGCATTGTCAAATTCTCCGTACTATTTAATTTTCTCCGATCAGTTTAGATATTCGCAATGTAATGTTTGCAACAATAATACTTTAAACCAAAATTTGCCTCAAGATTTGTTCTTCCAAGAAAAAAATTCCTGAGTTAAACAAATTGTTTTGTTTTTATATTCAAGTAAAAATAACTTATTCTGTAGTTAAAACTAGAAGTACTCAGACTACTACTACACATCTGAATTACAAATCATATTAACGTATTGCTATACACATTCTGTTTTCTTTACATGAAAATCCTTTAATATGATTACGTATTGTTTCGTGCTGTTGTTATTTACATTTTTTAATATTCATTTACATCAACATTTAAAAGTTGTTATTTAAATACATATACATAATTAACTAAAAAGCTAGCATTCGATTTAGTGTAAATCTACTTAACTGCTTAATTTGTATGTGCATGTCCATTTTAATGGCAGCTTGAATTTCAAATAACTGATTTTCTACTTCAATTTGTGTTTATGTGTTTATGAATGTGTTGTAGTTTTGTATACAATCAACGTACGCACAAGACAAATATTGCACAAGCATTAAGATATGGTATAGGTGTGGCAGTGAGAAAATCTTTATTCTCTTCCAGTTTGGATGTGTTATATCCGTTGTAAGAATATTTCGGATAGTTAGTGTGAGATTGACAGACTGGCACGTCTTTCGATGGAATGAGACCATATTGTAGATCAAAATGTAGACATCTTTTTAATGCTACGAAAATGGGTGAGCTTGCTTGTGCGATTATTAGCAAAATGAGAAAAACGTACTTTAGGTACATAGAACTATTACTGTATTTACACATAATTTAAGATGGCAAGACAAGTGATAAAATACAGCGAAAAACAATAAAAGATTGGAAAAGGAGTTGAAGCAAAAAAACGATTTTAAAAGTGTTAATCGTTGAACACGAACAAGATACACATCATAAATGCAATCAAAGATTGGGAGAAACAAATGTAGCAATAAGAGTTAAAAGAATGAAATTGAAACGTCGTAACAGAAACAACACTTCTTCACCCTAAAAGTCTGTTTAACAAAGTACAGCGAAAAGTTTCATGTTATATTTTTCCGTTTGCAATTGTATTTGATAATATGCAATGCATTTGTGCCTCTGCGTAAGCTTCAATTCTTAAAATATTAAATAACGACGACCAATAATAATGAAAGTTTATGAAATTGTACTGCTGATGGCGGAAAGAAAGCTTCCTTACTTCGCACACTTGAAATAAATAGTTACTATTCCAGTAGTAGCCGTACAAATACTATTACTTAACTAAATGTACATTAGATACTCATAGAAAGGTACCTATGGCTCCTGTGAAGGGTTGTCCGAAATAAAAACGTTTCTTTGTTGTCACTAATTAACCAGTTCTCTTTACACAACTAAATTTTGTCCAAAGTTTAATTCTTAATAGTCAATTTTTGGCAGAACCTAATTTAAGATATTAATCCATGAATTTAATCTTATTTATTCAGCATTTTGTATTGAATTCTCTTTTTATAACAACATTGGCCATTAATATATTTTTAATAGAGTAAAACAGATGGACCATTCCATTCACCATGCAATGAAACATTCTAATTTTATTTCAATAATTTGTTACGGCACATTGCCGTTTTTGTTTCGAACAAGCCTTCATATTTCAGACATCAGATGAACAGACTTTTAAACTACAACCGCTCATAATATTATATCGAAATGAGCTTTAAATGTTACAGCCTTATTACGAATCTTCCTCTTGCTGTGCAAACGGTGTGGCGAATAAAGCTTCATAGTTGATTTTGCAATGGCGTTGCTTATTCCTTGATTAAATTATGTATGTTATTACTATGAATTACTTTATTCAGTATAATATTATTGTGAGCGTTTTTATACGACATGAATAATATATCTATAATATTATATCTAATTATGTTGGATTCAGTGTGCCTTCCTTGATGTGGTCAGTGCAAGTACATTCATATGTGCTTAAGACCAAGGCAATTGTAAAAACATGTCTAATAATAAATAATGCATTGAATAATCCAATACCATTATTAAAAACGCTGTGCTCTTCAGCTATTTAATGAAGACTCTTAACATTTATGCGTCTGTGAGTCAAACATCCCACCATGTAGTTCTTGTAAAAATATACGATAAAAAATCTGCGTTTCTTTATGTAAAATTAGTGATGAGTCGTTCGCAGTATATTCATAGCAGATTCCTATCGCATAATATTATAGTCGTACTCTGGTATTAAAATTTTAAGAGATAATGAATTATGAGCAATGTCAAAGACAGTAATGTATCAATCACAGTTTTGCCGCAAAGTGGTCAAATCACATTGCCACATACTTCAATGGCATTACTGAAAAAAATTATGCAATGTAGATGTAACCACACACCCAAAGTGTATCAGGTGGAAATGAATGAAGTAAATGACGAGAGTTATAAATCTGATACAAAGTCAATAATGTTTTGCATTTATATTAGTGAGAAGTCTTTAAATTTGACCAACTCTTTTAAATGTCTGTAAAGTTCTGAAGAGAAAGTTTTTTTTAATATATTGAGACCTCTTATAATTGGAATGGAATTAGAAGAGTAATGAAAATACTAAAATGCGAGATCAGCAGAGTCGCAAATAGTGAAAAATATATTCGGAATGAACTTGTTTTGACATTGAAACCCAAAAAATTATTCAAATGAATTTTGTTATCGTGGTAAAGGTAAATTATAGGATCAAGAACGTTTTACTAATAACAAGGTAGTGAGTTGAATTTAAGGATTCTATTCCTCAAGTTATACAGAAGTTAAAAATGAAAATTTTATTGTATCGTAAATTGCAGTCATGGAATGTTGGCAATAAAGAAACAGTAAAGAAACACTGACTCCGACATAAGAACATTCCTGATTTTGTGTGGTTATGATGTTAAATTAAGATTAATTATGTAGTGTGTAATTAGTTTAGAATAGAACCAGTAGTATTAAAAGTTGAATTCTATTATCGGTTGCACTTTGTAATAATCATTTCCAAGTTGTTACGCCATGCAGCAATAAATTTGAATTCATCAAACTATGAACTTTGCATTTCATCCGAACATTACATTTATGCCATCATACTGCATTTTTCTTAGTTGTAATCGAAAGTCATTTTTTCTTAAGACCTTAACAATTTCGCCGCTATTTTCATGAAAGATAAAGTAGCCAATATGTGAAACATTTTTCCCTGTTGTTGTATGGTATTCACATAGAGAGATAAATGCATATTGTGTCAGGACCTTGCCATAAGAAAATAAGATAACAATTGAAAAAATAATCTGTTTCAAAAAAAATTATGCAGTAATATTGTTCAAGAGAACTGAGCATGACACACTCATGGAAATTCCTATTTAATTTAATGAAACAGTATTGCACAACTACTTTTATAGCATTTTTGCACATTCTGCATGTAATTTTCATATACACATTTAAGTTATTTAAGTTATTAAGTAATCATCTTATATATCGCTCATTAAAAATGAAAGACGAAGAGACAAAATAATTGTGGTCAAGTAAAATGATGCCTATGCGGTCTGATGGTAAGTATCAAACAATATCAACTACTTACTTATAGATTCGGACCATTTTTGCTTAAAACCTTCCACATGAACTTGTTTATTAAATGTAAAATAGTATATTGTTATCTGCAGGCTGTTGCAACTGCTAGATCAATAAATAGGAATATTATACTCTTAATTACATTTTTGAAGGCAAATGTTTGCATTCAAAAAGTTCATACGGAGGAATAACATACATTTTGCAAATAAATTCCAAATTGTAACAAAACTACAGAAAATGCATGAAAATGTATTCAATACTTAACAGCTGAGGCTGTATTTGGCACACAAAATATTTCATCTCTTCAATTCCCGTACGCAAGAATAAAATAAAATATAGGTATAAATATTTATTATGTATATGAATATACATCGGAATATGAATGCAAATAGGTCAGTTAATTTACAAAATTTAAATTAAATGTTCATTTTATTCAATCAAATTAAACTCGTCGCATTGCATTGCAACTTCACCTAATTGTAAGTTTTAATGTTTGTTATTTCCCTTAAGTATGAATATTTATTTTCCTTAGCTGATGGATTTAATAATTTAGATAGGCGACGGTTTCCTCAAATATGGATAAATAAAAATTGCATTCACTTGAAATTTTAATTTATGAGTTTATTGCAAACATACTTTTCGTACGCATACCAATCAATTTACATTGCAACCATAAGCATTTAATCGTTTACAGTCATGAAAAAATCGGTAGGTACATATTTTTCACTTAAATCTCACAACATATTATCATGATAATTAATAATAGTATTGTACAATAATAAATTTTAAGAAATCAAACTAAGGAGTTTATCAAACTAATTATTATGTATTTGTAATTAAAATTAAACATTTTCCACTTTAGAACTGCTGAGTATTAGAAAATAAATAAATGAAGTTCTAACTGTCAAAAATTTACTTGCATATTTATAATATATATTCTGTACAGTCATTTTGATAAATTCATGAAATTGCTACTATTGATAAACAATAGTTAGGTACATTTAGTACATTAATATCATTAATGTCGCACGATTACATTACATTCACTTGATTCAACAAGACAAATACATTAGGTGTGGGGAAGGTATACATATTCTTACAATATCTCATCATGGCTATATATAAATGATCACTGTTTATTTAGTGTTAGTAGAGAAACACATGTCAAGAGAGTATACTAATGAAGACATACTCAAATATGTTAACAGTTTACAAACATGTAAAATTGTATTATAAAAGCTCAAAAATTTAGAAAGGGTGTTATTAAAGGCTAATATAGTTTGAGTACATTAATTATCACTGCTTGTTCGACATTTTTCATTAATGTACACACAAAATAGGCAGGAATGCTGAAAAATATTTGGCCAGAGTTATAATTTTGCTCCGATATGTGATTCATCAAATTAGTTTGTAAAACGTTGAGGATTTTGATAAACAAACAGTAACTTCAATTTTCTTCTGCTTCAGTAGGAGTAGACACGGACTCATTAGTCTGTTTACCAAAATAAATGTATTATGTCTTTTACTTTAATAGTACTTACTTAAATAAAAAATTAAGATAAATTAGGCCTTTGCTAAACATTGCTCCATAATTCTAAAGTATATTTTAAATAGAGATTGTAGTATTTTAAGTGATGCTGCTTAATAATAAAATACTTACGTAAGATGTTCTTTCTCCAAATTTGGACCAGAAGGTTACTTGGCATTTCGTGCTATGGCCTGTTCTTTGGTCAAACATTTTACATGAATTGAACGGTGGGCAATAGAGATGAAGACTTACGGCAGGCTCCGTATGACTTGGATTTTCCACACGATGAAGACCAAGTGAGTCTAAATAATAAAAATATGAAATCGTTTTGCTCAGATCAATTTCCTCTTTTGAGAAAAGTGTTTGCCATGAACATTTTCATTTCTTCATTTTATATTTTGCACAATATCCTTTGTTTCGAGTGAGGAGTTTCGTGTCTCATTAAGTGAAAATTTTGCATACCATTAATATAGCAAACATCGTTTGTGGGTAGAGCACATCTTGAGATTTCTTGCAAACCGCTATCGTCTTCTTCTTTAGGCCAGGCAAAACGTACTTCACTTAAAGAACCTTGAAGAATTTTCATGAAACAATGCGCATCCGAATGGTCATGAACAGCAGAACCATGTCCCTCTCCCCAACACAGAATCATCAAGTTGAACTTGCCGTTACCCTCATCCACCAAATTTCTCGTGTATCTATGTGAGAAAACAAAATATGTTTACAACATTGGATATAAATCAATTGCGCCTTTAATTTCAGAAATACATGCAATAATATTATTATCATAGATAACTTATAAGAAGGACACAGGAGTCATAATTATTGATTGACACTTTAGGAACCAATTGAGGTGGTTCATGCACGAAAACAAAAATAGCTTCTTTATTATTGGTAAGGTATGCATAAACTCTTATTCTTATTTATTGGTGTTGATCAATAGAGTTGATTAATTATAACATGTACTGCAACTGACAGGACAGTTTTGTATACTAAATAATAAATTGTACCTACTGGATTGTTTGTTTTCAACATATTCATAAGACAAAGAAAGCAATTGCATTGGCAAGTAAAATAAATACTCTGCCGTCGCACAAAAAATTTGCGGACCCAGAAATAATTCTTACGTATTGAATACATGTAGATAGAGAAAGCACTTAACTGATTATTAATTTATCAGTAGAAATTATACATCTGTACTGCACATTTAAGATTGAATGGAAGAGATTCATGTACATTTATTATAACCTCCGCACCATCATGAGACAAGATAATTACAATAAAATAACAATATACCTACACAAATTCTTTTTCAATGAAAGTAAATTAATCTGTAAATGTGTATATTTGTATTGGTTTATTGTAATGGTGAATGACTGGCTTTGGTGCAACTACATTTTTAGACATATACCAATATAAATATTTGCTAATTTGAGAGCAAAAGAATTAGCATTTGTTTCTGATTAAGTTATTATGTGTAAGACCCATTGGAATACATGGTTTTATGTCCCACAGTTGTACTTATACAAACATGGCCCACCCTTGCAAAACATTTGGGTTTTTAACATACAAAAAAATTAAATGGATATCATTATTTCTACCGGTCATGAATTGACTAATGGATTACTATTTGTGACGACCTACTCGATTGAGTAGACTAAAGTCCCCGAAACTATCATTTTGTCCATGAAGATTATCATTGTCGTGTTTACCAAACGTATGAGATAATCGGGCGTAATCAAAAACGATTAATATGTGAATTCGTGTAATGTGAATGAGCCTAGGACAATGTATCAAGAACATGCAGGTAAATCGCATGTACAAATAGCAGTATTACTGGTACATATATGCATTACTTACTATTATTGTACAACTATATATACCTGTAAACATGCAGTCTAAAGAAAATCTATAAATTTCAGCCTGAAGGGCAACGAACTCGTGTTCTTTTGTACTTGTAAGTATAATATGAGCCAACCTGTATTGATCGAATTTAGCAAATCTTTTCCAGTCCAAAGGATTGCTCTTATAAGATTCCATTACATTCTGAACACTTTCCACGTTAATGTGATCACTTTCGAAAATCTCGTACAGGTGAGATATCAAATCATCCAAAGTTTCCACAACTGGAAACTTCTTTGAGCTGTAACTTAAAACCGGACTCATTATTCATGTACGAATGAATGTCCACAGTTGAAATGACAGAGGTAGTATTTCTCTCGAAAATCAGTTTTTCCTAAATTCTCAAAAAGATATTCAAGGCACAGTAAGAATAATTGCAGTTAAATAGATAGAGTCTCAACAATGTAAGTAAATATTACAAATTGTACTAGCTATACACACAATTCAAGTTGACTTGAAACACAAGTGATTGATTGAAGTGAATGAGTTGGAGAACAAAGACTGTGGTTGGTTGGTAGTGTTAAAGTATCGCAAGCTGAAGTGAAACTGATTTCATACAAATAGTTACTAGGTACATAAGTAATTTCTGGAAGATTGTAAATGTAATGCAACGCACTAAAGTTCTATACTTTTACCCTGCCTACCCTACACCCCATTATACTCATTCCACTATTCCATAGCAATAACATTCATAAATATTAATGTAATAAATATACCTAATCGCTATGGTCAGAACAACTTTAACCGTCTTCTTTCGTGATAAGCTTTGTATATGATTATTAATTTAATACAGTCCTACCCTACCTAGGTATTTATATAGAGCTGAGAGTGTTTCTGATTGTATTGGATACCACATACCTACAAACGACTGCAACTAGTAGTAGTTTACCTACTTTACATATACAAGCTGGATTCAATCCGATCACATGCGGCCTACGATTTAAATCGATAACTTATAGACCACTTCTTAAGGTTAGTTTGTAGTTACGGACTTGACGGACTAGTGGCTGCTGCGTAATTTCTAATCAAGGCTAATGACTTCAAAGCTAAAGCTTAGAACATTTTCATTTTATTGAATCCATAACAGCGAGACTTACAGCAACACAATGCATTCCTTGTAAAATTTTCTACGTAATTAGCATGCTCATTCAACCATTTCAATTCTATATTCACTTACTTAATATAATGAAAACCTCAATCAACTAAAGATAAGATTCACAAATAAAATCAGCTTTAACTAAGGTAGTGTGTTTTGATGAAAATGTATAATATATATGACGTGTGTAAACATAAAAAGTGGAATGATTTTCTGCTTTGATCAAATCAATCATGCGATTTCATCTTTTATCACAACATCACAACATCATAACATCATAATCTTATTATGATACAATTACACTTTGTACATTTAAATAGAATACGACGATAGAGATGTTGCCTACATATCTTTGGAAATAAAACGTCATAGCTATGCAAAATGATAGTTGGTGTTTCCGTATGCGTCTAAAATCTTCTTCTGAAACAGATCAAGTGCTCGACAAGGCTACTCTTGCTCAAAAGATGCAAAAAATGTATACACCCGAACACAGAATTCATTCAACATGCATTCCCTCAAGAAGTCGACTCTTTGCTTATTTCAACTTTTAGATTTAACATAATTAAAAATCGTGTACGACGAACTCTTAAGGGCGTAATCCTCACATCTGGGGGTAAGGGGTCATCCATAAAGGATGTCCGCTCCAAGAGGGTGGGTGGGGGTCCGTAAAAAGCGGACAAAAACGGACATGGGGGAGGGTAGGGTGTTGGAAAAATAGGATGTCCACTATACTTTATACATATTATTTTTAAACAAACGTATTTAAGAATTTATTGCAGTTTGCAACCTTCTAGCAACATGAATTAAATGTAAAAATAATGGTAATTAAAAATGCTTCAAATTATGCATATTTTGTTATTAAAAAAGAGGATGTCCGAGAGGGGGTGGGGTTATCGAAAATCGGACAAAAGGTGGACATAGGGTGGGTAGGGTAAAAAAAGTGCCAAAAAACGCGGACATCCTTTATGGATGACCCCTAATATGGATCAGAAGAAGGACATGGGCATAATGGTATAAAAAGACAAAAAAATGGCCCATGTTTTCGGAATATGGGGAAGATAGTGTCCCAGTGCCCCAATGGTAGGTACGCCCTTACTCACTGCATTTGGGTTATGTACCTTGATGAAAATTACATGAGAGTAATACAATACAAGGAAAAGCTTGATTGTATGCTGTGGATGCATAATAATAATGTTATGGATTTTTCTTTATTTTATTAGTTCCAATTATCTACTTGTTTTATATGCGTTGTATGCATTTTCTTATCGTACGATCGATCACCTGATTTCAGAATTCAACTGCACGCAACTTCTTAGACAAATTCAACAGTCAAAACTTTGTCGACTTAATTATACTTACTACAGCATTTAAAAAGATATATTATATGGAATTTTAGCTTTTACCTTTATTATAACTTCAGAGTGAAGTTACCGTCATACCGTATATGACTAATGTAAAAAGAAAAATTGTTGCGTCAGCAAACATAGACCTTCTGAGACGGCCTTAACAAATCCTCTAAGCATAACAAAAGCAAGTGGAGTGATTCTAAGAAAGTTGAGTCTGCAGTCTCATCCAAAGCATTTCTGTCTGATTATTGGAAGCAGTAATGAATGTAAATGAGAGAAAAAAATAAATGCTACTCACAACAAAATACAAAAGTATTGGACTATTGGAGTTGAACATGATGCAATAAGACAATTTGTATTGTATTGTATTGTATTGTATAAGCTTTATTGTCATACTAGTCAACCGAAGCTGATCTTCCCCAATAGACATAAAAAAATATATAACACAACAAGTCATTTATGGTTTATAATTAGTCAGCATACAATTATTTTCTACAATCTATAATGTATTTATATAAGTCATGTTTAAACATAACATGATTGCTAATTTCCTTAATTCTACAGGGCAAAGAATTCCAAGCAAGAATTACCCTATACCTGTAAGATTTCTTTAGTTTAACATATTTAAAAATGGGTACCACAAGATCAAAGTCACATCTACTACTTCGCCCATTAACATTTCCAGCTCTTTTTTGAAACATAGACACAATGTTTACAGGGAAGTACTCTGGACAATAAGAGTTACTTCAAGTAAAAAGACTAATTGTAAGCATTCTTCGTATTAATAAAGACGCAGCCTGTACAACAAATACAAACGGATAACTGATTTGGTCTTTATTTGTTGAAAGGATGGAAATGTTATATTAAGGTCCTTAACCGAATAATTCTGGTTTACCAGATATTTTTAAATCTGACATATCATTAACACAACTTTTAGGTTGTATTTAAAAAGGCATGTCTAATAGGCATTGTCTATATATGATAAATCCGCATGCAATGAAAACTGAGAAGTCCAGTGATAGCAAAACAACATTCACGCTTAGTGCTCCAAAATTCCATGACAAATAATTGTCATTGGGAAACCCCTTTTATTTGTTAGTTGGGGAAATCATATAAAATCTGGAAAATTTATGATTAACTATTAAGTGAAGTGCTAAAAGAAAAACCAGGTACTTCTGTTCACATACTATGTATGATTACCAATGCTGATAAACTTAAAATTACACACTATAGTGTGTACCTTTTTCGTGTAAAAATGATAGGTTGCAGCCACATAATAAGTGTGTTACTTGTCCATCACAAGCAATGCGTCATTACTGTTTCATCTTTAAATATTATTTATCTTGTAAATCTATAAATAACTAAATGCTATATTATAATATACATGTTTATCAATTACAATGTGTAAATATATCATATATAGGTAAATGTACACACACGATCTTCATTTGATATATACAGATAATATGCAGATTTGTAGATGAAAATGTTAATGAGTGGTAATACACACTCATGAAACTGAAAGACATTAGCTGTACACAACAGATAAACTGAAAATGATGTTGTACACCACTTACAGACCACTTATTATTAAAGTGGTTGTCGATTCAGTCATTGAAATTAAATATTAATAACATTTCATTTAATATTCCAAAGTTCAAAGGTGAATGTCAGCTGGATTTCCGGATTTGTCATAAACAGAATGGTTTGGTATTCTGAGAGTTATCATGTTTTGAATAACAACTAAAACTAGAAGGATAAGGACGCCCACACGTTTCTCTATACCACCTGAACAGATTATCATTAAAAATACCTTTGTGGTTCATGTGCACGATACTTTCGGAATGAAGATACCTTCTTCTTGCTTAAATAATGTGTATAATTGTAGACTGATAGGAAATCCCCAAAAGGGTTTAATTTTAATAGGTACACGTTACATGTACCTATGTTATATTATTATGATTTTCAACACAACAGATTTATTCTTCTTGCTAATTTCCTCTCAACAGTATCAGCTAGATAGTACCTAATATAAAAATAACTTTTATCCAGTCAATCATTTATCGATGGCTGTGGCGCTGTTTTGCTAATGCGACAACAGCCCACACATTGCGCTCAAGTGGATTACAGGAAGTATATACCTAAGGACTTCCCACAAGCTATTAAAAGCTTATTAAAATTATATGGTATTTATTTGTGTTCATATGTATCATGTGCACTTATATAAGATATGCATTATTTAATCGAAAAGAAGTCGAGACAGTTCGATATATCTTAAATAATTTCTATTTCTGTACAAAAACATTATTATGACTTTACCCGTATTAGTACTGGATTCATGCAAGACGGGCATTGCAAAAATAGTATCAAAACAAACGTTAAAAAATCGACGCCAGAAAGCCCAACGAAACATTGATAACTCAATGATATTAAGTGGAAGTAAAATCGAATAAGAATTTGACGAATGTAATATAATATATAGAATTTTGCATAATGATAAACCCTATAAACCGATCATTGATTCTGCTTCCATTGATATTGAATTTGAGAGAATAGGTATAGGAAGTGTTCGGTTGTTTTTTAGGCAATACAGTGAGATTTTTCCGGTCTATTCGTTCTAAAAATATAACTGCGTAGAATAACACATCAATATTAACTCGCACTTAGAATAATGATGAGAATGAGACTCTCTCTTTCCTTTTTGTAACACATAATGTGTTAATACTGTGTGAAGTTTTGAATGCGTTCATCGCTATTAGGTTGACAACATTCAACTTCAATCTTTCTCGTCGTATTTTATGAAACATCTTAAGTTTTAATCTCCGTAAAAGTATCAAGAGCAGTGCAAAGGGAAATAATTTCTGTTTTATTCTTATAATAATATGTAATCATAACATTTAGAAGGCCAACTAGTTGCTTAATAGGAGGAAATAAATCATGACTAACTGAATATATCCATATATATGACTATAAAGCTTTACTATCATATTTCATACAGAAAATGTCAAATTAAGTAATAATAATGTGGCATGATATGATGACGATGATAAGATTCATTACTGCTGCTCTACAAACAAGTCTTATTGGTATACTTGCTTTAAATCTTCATTTAGCCTTTACATTATCTTTCTGGTTGAGTATAGCAATAAGGGATGCAGTGATCTTAACATGGCCATCTCAACCCAACACCAAATGTAATCTCACATACCTAAAAGCTAGTATACGGAAAACTAGAAGTACATGTATTTTGTAAGTCTAAAGCTAAAATAATAATAAAAAATTACTTTAACAACGCAAACAACTGATTTATACTGTTATATTCGGACGAACTGGAATATAATAATAACTAACATCAAGCTTATGAATCATTGATGTCACTTAAAGATTGTTGGCTAATACTCACACTATGTGCAATGTCTTTTCATCTGTTCATATGTTCAATATTACAGATAGTTGTGCAATTTTATGCTCATGAAGAAAAACAGATAATGATCCAACAGCAAACTCATCTGTAGCATCTATTTGCATCTTTATTTCAGTTTGCTTTAATATTATATTTATTTGCTTCAACGAAAGTTCAGGAAAATTGTCGTGGCATAGTCGCTTTGATTCCTATTCAAGTTATTATATACATGGTGCAATCTCAATCTACAGATAAGACGCAAATTATGAAAAACCTCCAATTAATCTCAAGTAATACTTCGTCTGTAATTTTCCGTACAAGTTAAATTCAAGATAGAGCTTGTCAAACATACATGAACGAACATCAACCTGAACGGATATCTACAGAAAATTAAAAGTATGCATTTTGTTACCAAAGGTTATCGTAGGGCTGTTTTTCAATCTAATAATCTTACGTAAAGAACCATATGAAAAAAGTTAACTTACTGCACGAGCTTTCAATAATTACAATTTACTTTTATTTGTAATTATATTTACTACCTTGCTATCATAATGTCCTGACTGTAGATAACTCCTCGTATGTCTGTCATAACTCAAAGTAGGAACACACAAAAAGACGACTGGATAAAATTATTACTCAAGTACCTAGCTATTGTAAGAAAAAATCTACCAAAGACTCAGCTCATGCAGCTTGTATAATTATATACTTGTCACGAAATTGGAAAAGTATGACGAAAATAATATTATATGGCTCATTTTTAATTCGCCATTAATTTAAATGAATAGTCATTAAAATTAAACGTATAAAATTTTTTAATGAAAGGAAAAAATACATAATAAAAGAAATATGCCATTAAAAATGAGCCGCATTAACATGAAGAAGTAGCCATTAACTCTGACGTGGAATAGACAGATATTAACACTTACGAAATAGTTATAAAATTAAATCATAAATAGTATAGTACTTATATCCGATCCGGTTATGAATTATTAGGATTATTAGCAACAACAATGTTAGTATAATATTATTACATAAGTAAAATTATATATGGCATATGCAAGTAGGAATATATGTAAATTAATTTTATTGAGTAAAAAGAATACCTACCTATTTGGTATAATGTTACCAAGAATACCAGGAATTTTAGTAGGTGTAAAGAAATCTGTTTTAATTTTTAAACATAACATAGTTGTAGGAAGAGTATTTATTTCTAAGATATAGTTAATTAATTAGAGCATGTATCATTTTGGGTTTGTTTATTACTTTGTTGCAAGAACTTTTTATCGCCAACTGCCATAATCTGGATCTATGCAGAATCAATATTACTGTTGTTACTAGCCCTAGTTATATAATAGACCCTAGTCAGTAACGATTTTCTCAGTGAATGATTCTCAATGAATCTCTCAAGATACATACATAATAATATATTGTAGAGATTGAAGATTTAGGATAGGAGACAACTAAAAACCGAATGAATATTTATATCATACTACTTATCATTTTATTTTGATTATTGTTTGCTTTTGGTGTAATGTAACAATATTAATTTTCTGAACATGTTGACCGTAACTGCATGCATCCTGAATTCCTGATACAACTGTTATCTCCAATTGAGATTAATAATGTTCTGACGCAATTTAAATGTGGAGGCCACACATTTTTTGGTGTGTTTCTGGTTCCAAGTCTATTACCCTTCGTGATGTCTCTTTATAATATAAAGAAATACTTCTCTATAAAAATCGGGTTATATAAACTAAAAAGTCACACATCATGCATCAACCCGATCTTTGTCTCTCTGTCTCTATTCTATAGATATAAATACGAAGTCTGAAGGATGAGTCTCTTTCGCGTGAATTCGTGTCATTATTTTAGCTACTAGGCTACTATTGCAGGTAAGCTTATATATACAATTGTAAAATTGTGATCGCATGATGTTATAATATTAAAACGAAAACGTAAACATAGTTCTTGGAAACTTTTCGTGTTATTGATGACGCAATGAATTAGTAAACCACAAATAAATCAATAATCACAATAATATTTATGTATCACCCATACCATTTAAATATCTGTACCATAGTAAGAACAATGAAATAAATGTAATTCTCATTCCTCAAAGAAATTATTCAGAAGTTTAAATGACAACGGCTTTATTTTTGAAGAATATAAAACTACAATTTAATTATTGCCACAAAGCGTCTTTTATATAACCACAACAATTATTTTCAATAGCTATGCTATAAATGATACAGATTATTAAAATGAAGTAAATAGTGCAGCAGTGCAGGTACAATATATAGGCATTATAGTATTAAATTTTTCAATGTACGTTCAGTTTGTCATTTTTCGAGACCGGCTATTATTTCGGAATACTTATTTAATAATAAGGCATGTTAAGACTACGACTACAGACTAGAGAGATAATTATAGCACCATGTGAAGTTAACCACTAAAACCAATCGCTGATTGGTTGTAAGTACTTATACTAGTCTTACCTTGTTTTCCCTTTGTGAAAAGTACAAAACCTTATTTTAACCTTAGGATATACTAATGCACATAATAACAATACTTGACTAGGCAGAAATCTTTGCAAAAAGTACAATGTTAAAACAGCTATAAATATTCTTATTGCGATCTCACAGGCATTCAGTAGCAATAGTAATACTTACACAACACACAACTACAAAAAACGGTCTAGCCAGCTCAGACTTACGAAAATTCGTGTTCTAGCATCTTATAGTCTTAATTTTAGAAAAATACGCTATCTCACTTTTTATTGCTTAGTTTACATCAAAGTATTCCAGCATCGCTATCACCCATTTCTTGTATATCTGGTACAACTGAGTTAGAAATGTTTGAAAAGATTTCGATTAAGTTTTTTAACCCAAATAAGTAATTCTGATCAACAGACCCATTTGCAGGAAAGACATGAGCGAAATCAATCAAACGCACTCTTAACCAGCTTTCATGATTATTTGCTTTTGGAAAATTACACTCTGACGATTCATCACGGACATTATCCTGCACATACTTAGCGTCATAAGCAATCAAAATGGAACTAGAGTAAAACAAATAATCCGTTTGCGACTCGAAGATTTCCAGGAGGGTGTTCAACTGTTTGGCAACTAGTAATGCAATTGCTGTATGGCAGTTAACCTTTTTATTTAGGAAACTGCACAGAGCTGAAATTAAAATTAAAAAGTTCATTCATTATATAGTACAACAAGTACAAGCATTGTATTATTCATTAAAGTGGTGTAATAGCAAAGTATAGCTACTTACCGGAGTACATAGACGACTCCACTAGAGTTTTACCCCATCCACTTTCACATTTTAATGTAGTGCCTTTTTTTATGTCATAAAATTGCATACCAGTCACACTGATACCAAATTTGTTCTTTGTACCCGCATACTTTTTCTAAAACGGAAAATAAAATATAAGTAAGAAACATAAATACATATACTATTTTAACGTGGTTTAAAATGTCTATAACTTTAACCTGCTCGTGTTCAGCTTTAGCTTTCGTTGCCAATGGGTCCCAAGTTATCTTACCAATCTTGATGTCCACAATGCACGGACACGAGAAGCCTTCAACTATGTCATCCAGCATTAAATATTCAGCTTTGGAGTCCGAATGGCCTGTTCATACCATAAGCATTTGATGTATATAACGATTTAATTGTAAGAATAATTCTACAATATTTAGTAATAAATTTTTTAGCTAATGGTTACCCACTAAAGAACGCATTAAACTAAATTGCTTTATTTTATTATTAAATAGTTTACATACCGTTAATGGTCGCAACTCCATGAAATCCGGGAATAAATGGCTTCAATTTTTGAACCACTTTATTGCTTTCATTTTCTTTGGATCCCATCTGCTTGTAAAAGCCCACTTCTCTTTCTCCCAAAGGTTTTTTCTGAACAGGCTTCAGAACGTAACCCAAACGGTGTTTCAAAACTCCTAAAGTGCAGTTAATGAATTAATGAATAATTAAAATGAAAAAATCCATATGAAAATTGTAGTGGGATTTGAAAAATAATGACAGCATACCAGTTCTTGAATGTCCAGCTATTTGATGAGTCAACGACTCTGTGTCCGCTGCGTTAAGAACTTTATCTTCATTTGGTAAGTTAGAATCTGAATGAAAGACAACAACATATTTGTATATTAAAACTTGTCTGTTAAACAATATTTAAGTCTTGATTAGCAACAAGTAGGTTTTATACGTCAATATTGATATAGTACTTTACAGTTATAGAAAATAATTATTTAGCTCTACAAGTTGAAAAATGACTAACTTGTCTCAGGTTTGATGTCCCCATTGGTTTCAGAAGTGACGACATTATGCGTAGTCCTGTGGGAACCATCTTCGGATTTGATGGAATTCATCTTGTCCACGTCCACAAAATTTTGAAACTGTGAATATAAATTTACATGATTTACTCAGAAATGTATTGCTTACAATTGCTACTTGTATTTATATTTAAAAATAAAAAAAATAAAAATAATGCATGAATGAAAAAATAATAAATATACGATAGGAATATTTAAATTTGACAACTTACACGAAATAATTGCAATTAATAATAATTATTAATAAACTGACGAAGTGTGATCACATAAATATTTTATTTGTACTAAAACTAAACGAATACAATAAGGAAATGAGGATTGTTCCTTAAGAGCCCATAACCATAAATAAAAAAGAATTACTCATTTGTAGCTGCCTTGTTTGAAAAATGTCACTATGGATTAGAAAAAATCAAGCTGACCATAATACTGTCACCACACTTCTCCAATGATACCACATAAAAAATACGATGTAAGAAGGTGGAATTCCAAACCAAGCTAGAATTCAGCTTTGGTGTTCTAAACTAATGAGCTAAATAATTATAACGGGACCATTTCTGCAGGAAATCGTACAAATAACTGCACTGCGATAAAAATGATGATTATAAGTTCTATTGAAAAATCTGTTACACAGAATCTGGAAACTAACATGCTACAACACAACCGTATTTACCACATCCAATAGATATTGACCAATCCACTATGCACTACATACAGGTTACAGCATTATATCAACAACAATCTCCCTTATAAACCCTCTGACTATTTAGCTACATTGCAATATTGCTACATATACACGTCTACTACTAGACAAACGGGCATATTCCTCGCACATTCTCACTATATAACAATTATCTCATCTCTTGAGTCATTGTCTCTTCCATGAAGCATAAAATTTATGGAATGCAAATAATTGCTAAAGCAAGCTACAAAATATTATCGCTTTGTAGTAATTACATTATGTGTGTTTTGTGTATGTGAACGTGTCCCTAAAATTCTGAGCTCCAATTTCCCTACTTTTATATATGACAAAAATATAAACCACAAACTCATAGTCCATCCATTAAATTTATATGTAAGGTGAATTGTATATAAATGACAACGTAGTTATTTCAATGGCATGTATTTACAAATTGCCATACTAATAGCTTTACTTCATACTTATTTATACCATACAATGCATTATGGTAGGCATTAGCAGTTTGTGATTGCATACATTGATACTTTTCTACAAATATGACATGAGGTAGTTCATATAAATAGTTGAGATAGAATAGACATGAGAAAATATTATTATTTGAATTTTAAATACATTCACACAAACACACATGCATTCTTTTATACACAGACTAAAAATTAAAGAATGAATTACGTTGACAAGACTGCAGTTCAATCTGTCCATTCCATTCCCTAGCAGCTTCGCAAGTCTGAAACAAATCCAAGTTCCCATTCCTCTCTGCAACTCTCCAAACCAAATATTTACTACGAATTTGAAACGAGGAACTAATGTCCCGGTAGCGCCGTGTTGATACAAGACGCGTCCTTGTGTCACATTCCCCGGTTTGTCTTTGTCACCAAAAATCTTTGCATTTCAGCAGCAGCAGTGTCCAATTAGAGCCAATTGCCAATTATTTTTGTAATATGAGTACATGCCATTATTAGGAATTCTATTAATAAGCGTCCCAAGCTATTCACAACTTTCTATTGTAAATCCCAATCATAAATCTCATCTTGTTCTTATCATTATCAATGAGGTATACAGAGAGTTGGCCAACTGTATTTGCTCATCGCGCGAAATGAATTTACACGCGAGCTAAAGATGGTACAGTTAAAATTTCTTTTTTAGCAGATAGTATA
>JABASD010001468.1:0-39812 GCA_019776165.1 Pogonognathellus flavescens
TCATCCATTTCGTCCATTTCATCCACTGGATGGATAAAATTGACACATTTAATTTCATCCGGAAGAAATGGAACCTTGATCAAGAGTGACTGAAAGACTCGTGGCAGTTATGTTCTCACAGGGTAACATGAAAGTTGAGCGCGGAAACAAAGAGGAGTACGCGGAGGCTAAGTGAAACTATGCCCTAGCGAGGACGGAGTGTGTAGAAAGGAAGAGGAAAGTAGACAGGAGAGATAGATGGAAAGTAAAGTTGGGGAGAGTGAGAGAAGTGTAAGTTTTAGTGAAAGCTATTTCAACATATTATTGTAATAGTAGTATGCAGCATGTGAGCGTGCACTCTTTCAAAGGAAATGGAATAAATTGGTCAAGAGGGACCTATGGAATGGCAATGGAAATGGTCGAATTCCGAATGTAGAGGACGAACCCACTTAATGAGCTTATATTCAAACAGGGTCATCCACAGTAACACAACCACCCTTCAAACAACCACAGTAAATTTATCTTATCAAATATTTGACATTCGTAGTAGGCATAAAACTGAATTCTAAACTATTTTGAAACAAAAATAAACATTTCATGGTTTACATATTATTTATTGTTAGTGGTACATTACAAACAGACGTATAAATATAAATGTTATAGTGTAGCGTGTAGATATTATGTACAAAGTATATAGGAGGATAATATTTAGGTATTTTATGTTAGGTATTTACCTGACTGTGTCTAGAATCATTGTGAAAAGTACGAATTTGCCGAGGAGTGGAACTACAAGACTCGTCGGAGGAATGATTTCGGCTAGCAGCAAGAAGAACACAGTAAGAGATAGGAGAATAGATATAGACAAGCTGACCTGTAACAAAGTTTCACAAAGATATCATCGTTAGTGATAGTTTTCCGACATACAGCTCATCATTATTGCATTGTAGACAGTGGTGAGTGTTATAGGCCATAGATTGCCCGATTATTTTTTATGACGCGAGAAGTGGGATAAATGAACAGGGACAGAGGCGGAATGGCACGGGAGATGTGTCAGGGTTCTTGTAATGGGTAACAAGGAATCTTAAACGAGATTATATCGGAAGTTACGAAAAGTTAACAAGATTTTATGAAATAATAACGACAGACTTTCTCTCCCGAGTCGGACGGAAGGTAGAAGACCAGGACTGTCAAAAAAGAGATTCCCATACAAGGAATGATCAGGTTGACGGTGTAGAAAAGTGTCTTCCTTCTCATCGTTATGTTGAAGGTAATATCCAAGTATGGTTCTTCGCAACAAGTGTAAAAACGCTCGTTCCGCACGGCTGGAACTTCCAATATGTCCCATTCCACTGACATGTAAAACTCTGTTAAATCAACTCCGATCTCCACAATATTCGATTCTTTGACTTCATCAATGTGTCTCAAATCCACCTGAGGTAAAGAAATTAATACACAATATATGTCCGCGGGTCATTCCCAGCAATAATATAATTTTACATTCCCAAATTTGAAATTACTATTACACTTCATAGGTAATAATAACCATAACACGAACGAAATTGTTTCGAAAAGACACAAGAGCTGTTGACAGATAGTCTCACGGAATCTACAATATATTAACTGAAATGGTGCTAGTAGGGTAATATCGTTATCATCTCCATTACACATGATATCACAGTACGGTTGTTTGATTTGAATTTATATTCGCCTCACGCTGGTCATTACACTTTGATGACTCGCTTCTATCTATCTAATGGATCAGATATGAAGTGGATAAACGGTCGGGATGAGTGTCTATACTTCACGAGTATATTATCTACCACTCCTAGGTACTTTCCTAGTCCTATAGCTAGAAATTCTTATAATATTGATGAGGACGAATAAGGCTGATCCACCGTCGTTTCAGAATTTGTCGGGTGATTAGACACTTCTAGTAACTGTGACTATGCAATCAACTTTACAGTACTAACACCGTTCACAGTCATATTACATGAAACCGGAGCTTCAATATGCAGTTTTACATTTAAATCACGAAATAATAATTTTCTCTTTATGCTCAAAAGAGTTTTGAATACAGGAATAATTATAACTTATGTCAGGATGTGCCTTTGATGATTTTGCTGGTATTAAGATTGTGGTTTGAAAGATGTACGTACAATGGTGCTACCCATCCGAATACATCACCAACCTTCTAACATCACCAATCTATTTAGGTATATATTGACACTACCCTTTCTATACCTTTATATATACCCTTTCTACTTAAATGAATCCAAACGGAGCATCACTCTCCTCTGCAATTCCAATGGCTATTTACCTTAGTAATTATTAATTTATTAATATTACATACTATATGCTATTAAATGAATACTCCATGCTAAGATGGTAAGGAACTTATCGTTTATAAAATGCTCACATTGTCGGTCTTAATAATACGTATTATACACATTCATTTGTAACGGTTCATGCACAAACTCAGTTTAAATTAGCATTTATTTCAAGTAAAGTCGGATGAATGATATTATTGTTAATTAGCACCTTAACAAATATTGCAATAAAACTACATTACTTTATGAATATTAATATTATAATGAATTGAAATATTAAAGTATGAAGGTGGACATTTTATATAATTGAACCTAAGTACCATGTACGTAGCATAATGGAATAGCATATAATATTAATAACTTGAATAGCCATTTGAGGTAAGTGATGCTATGTTTAGGGTCATTTAATTTAAATATTATACAAAAACGGAGTATCAAAGTATAGATTGGTGATGGTAGCAGGTTGGTCCTTATGATTGGATAGAAATTACCCGACGAGACAAATCGGCACGTTTGTTAAACCAAAGGTTTGAATTCAGTTAGCCGCATATTAACAACTTCGCCTTCATAAACCAATCACCGCCTCCAGGGATATTCTTGTGTATATTCTAATTTATTTGCAATTAATTTTACTTTCATTTGCAACTACACTGCAACTACATAGCAATAATATTGTCTGATTGCTAATTTCCAGCAAGATAATTTAGTTAGAGACTAATTCTACAAACGTGAACTAACAAATAGGATTAACTTTAATAGTTTCATGATCAACGGTTAATTTGCTAACATGTTTCAAACAAAATTTCAAACATCTGTATATAGTTTCATTTAAATTTAAATACCATCAGTATCAAATGCCAAATGTATACAAACCAAACCAAACTTGCGCGTTTTAAACTTCTAATTTAAACTGTTTAAAAATACTAAGAGAAAACAACTCTTGAAAGGGTTTGCTACCATAAAATAATAAAAACCTTCTGCATGACATCGGTCATTGCATGCAAAAAACCCTTAAACATTGTATCGATATTGTCGTATTGACTATACCATAGAGACAGCATGAGTGGATTTAGAAGGGAAATGAACTGATCGTCGTAAAGTAAAGGATGATCGCGGCTCAGTGATCGCTGTGGTGGAAACTTTGTGAGACTCTTGCTGACACTTACACAAACCAATATACACCAAACTATCATCTGATTTTACAATTCTCTACTAACGAATGCATTAAACTGTGTTATAAGAGGCTATGAAATTGCAACATCAACTCTTTCTGTTTGTATAACTGTAAAATATATTTATTTGACTTTTAAACTTTAATTATTGCATGCAGTAAACATTATATTCATTCTAGGTTAAATTTACAAACCTGAAAACCGTCGTAGGTCCAAGAGCCGAATTTCATGACGCATGTTTGCTCGTCGAAAGGAAAATACTCCACATCGATTTCACACGAAGATTTGTAAATGGCAGGCGGCTTCCACTCCACCAGTCCATTGTAGAATAGTGTGGCTTTCGTGGCCAAAGTTACTTCAAAATTACCATCCGCACTGGAAACGGTTCAAAACCATTCATGAGTACATGACCGTTCTGGACGTTGAAACAAGTGAACATGAGGTGCATAAAGTCCTACAAATGCAGTCTACTAAAATCTATCTGCTCCTGGCCTAACAAATAGTTCCTCTTTATTCCTCATCTTATTCCAAGTATTACTAACCGTATTATTACAAAGTGCTGTGAAGCACTCAAAAGTGAAACCATGATATAAAATCCAAATCTCAAACGAACTTGGTAATCTTGCCATGGATTTACATTTATATCAAAATATAAAACCAGTACCTACATATACAGAATACCAACCTGCCTTACTACTCCTAATTCCTACAACTACTTACTAATAATAACAGAAAGTTGTTACAATGTATTATATTGAGTAGAAGAGTCTAAAAGCAAACTATACGATCTCAATCCGCAAATAATGCTTTCTGTGAAACAAAGTTTTGTCATAGTCATAACAGAGTAGTAATAAAATCGTATGTGGCGGAATGACTATAACGTAAAGGGCAGAAAGAAATTCGGCCAGCCACTTTCCCTTTCATTATTTATTGGCACTGAGCAATCTTCCGCCATCATCTTAGCCTAATCACAAAGGAATAAAGCGGAAATTAAAGAACGAGAGTATAGAACTACTCAAGTTCCTTCAGTTAGACCTTCCGCACCTGTCTGTGACAGGGTCACGCTTTTAACCTGCTGACAACGCTGTATTTACACGCTGCCATTTCTACGAACTTATAGCCATGGACTTTCTGGTTGCAATAATGCAATGGTCAACGACCCAACCTTAAATGTCTGCCTTTTCCCACATTTATTCAGTAATGACATGTAGAATTTACGTATTCCCTCCTCGTTCTTATTCTCGCTACATCTTTTATTCATTCACTGCAGTGAATTTGATGTTTTTGGTAAAAGTTTTACCATATGTAGGAAACTATTATGGTACTGTGTGTATTCTGTGTACTACTGTTTAACCTGCATTTATTCAATTAGCTAAAAAGATTTTTTAAATATTTATTGTAGAAATTGCCGCATGGATAAATATTGAATGAATGCATATAATACAATATGGATGGAGTGTTTTTCAACTTACTTGTTATAAAGAACGATATCGGGTCTCCAAATATGATCTGAAGGCACGTGGAGACTTTTCACACCTCCATACTCGCTCGGGTCCCATGTCAGTTTGTAATCGTACCAATACTTCAAGAAAAAGCACAAAGTACACGTGAGTCAATAATAATGACGAAAACTACTTTTGCTACGACATGCTATATATCACCACTTATGTACGTTATAAGAATATATTTATTGTAATGGTTCAAACATTATATGCTGTTTACTTTCGCTCTCTTAGGCATTATTGGTTCAACTTCCGGTGCTGCACAAACACAAAGCATGCACAAACATGCACACTTGAGCAAAAACATAGGCAATTATGAATACATCCATTTGGCAACCACAAACCTCTCGTTCACAGTTATTTCCATAAGCTGACTGCACTGCATGCAACATTTTATTACCCTTACTGCTATTTTTACTCTCTAGATTCTATTAACTTTTATGCTACCAATTCAACTTATAGTGCTTAGATTAGTGCTACGATAAGAATTATATGTGAGATATAAATTTGACCAATATAATAGAAAAAATCTGCTTTGTAATAAATTGTGAGTGTAGTTCTAGTGTATTATGCAATATATTTACATCTGGTAATTGACTGCCTCACATTTATAAACGTGTTGGCATTTTATCCATAGCATGAAACCAATTAGCGTTCAGTCTGTAATTAGCCTTGGACAAAGTAATTATTTGCAGCATAGGGATCATAATTTATAATATGAAGTATTCCTCCTGTCACGTAAACGTGATAAAAAGCTCGTAACTTAAAATTGATACATAAATGCCTTAGGTAAACAGTTTATCCTATATACGTAAATAGAAAATGAAAATGGAGTTTGTACACAATACAGCATCTTAAATAATGCAAGTTTCCCTTAGTAGTTTTATGAAACGGAAATCTTGAAAGATCTTTTTTATGTATTCCGATCATTGTTTGGAGAAAGTTACTCTGCGAATTATCTATTTACAGTAGTATCATTTAGATCCCTAGCACTTAGCAATGTTTACGCTTAAACAAAGTATTATTTACAAAATAATATAGCTAAGTATCTATAAGAAGTGTGCGATATATAAATTAAACTCACTTAACATAATAAAATATGGAATGAATTATAGATATAGACTATAATAGTAAGTATTAGTATCAACTGCTGCTGCAATATAATGAGAAAATATGGTTGGGCCTGGTGAGGAATGTGAAATAAAGTTGTGCATGAGAATTAGAAAGGTATTAATAATGATATTGTAGTATATGATAAAGATGGATCTTCTTAACTACTCAACTACTAGGAAATACTTATACTGAATTTGTTTGAAAGTTGGATCTATATCATGCAACTCTAATAACAGATGAAAATGTCCTTGGCACCAGAAATTTCGCTGAAGGAAGAACTAACGAAAATTTAATAGCGTCAAGGCTCATGGATATTGCAGTAAGTATTGCTCACGTAGAACAGAGATAATTTTGTGACCACCAAGTCAGGAAATGGTGATATACACAAGATAACGCAAATACGCACAAATCCATAACGCAGAAGTAATAGTTAACGTTAATGTTACTACAGTGAGGGGGTTTCCTGTTCAAGTAATTGTTAATGAGTTATGTTACGACTTTCCTACAGCATTTGTCCACAACTCTCTGGCAACATTTCGTTTTCTCTTTCCCCGAATATTAGTATCATCAGGTTTACCATGTAATTCACAGGGCTTAGTTGAAATTGGGTTTGATCTTCTTACTTCCTTCCGTGAAATTGGTAATACTTATTTATGACAGGAAAAAACTCTTTTAACAAGCTCAAATAATCTCTCCTCGTTTTTTTCTTATCTTTTTATTTTTCTTTGCTTGTGCAACTGCATACCTACCTCATTATTTATTTGCCCATGCTTTCTACAATATTATGTCTATAATAATATATTACGTGCTCTTCGTAAATAGCCACAGCGAAATATATAATTATAAAGATTTTTTTAAAGTTTTCTTGCAACGTATCATTAAAGATGTAATAAGCTCAGGAAGAAGAAGTTAAAAAAGGTAAATAAAACACGTCTGAGACAACTTCTGGTTAATACATACGACTAAAGAAGCATTCTTCGTCGTTGCATCAGCATCTTACAAACAACATCTTAAGATTCTTGTCTTCGCAGAAATACGAGCGTACGACGTTCGAGTATATTTGAAGGTTTCAGTTTTCTGTAGCGCAGTCACGTAAGATTTATCTATTTAGCGTTGCCTCGACAAGAACTGCGCCTATCTGTAGAACCGAATGAAATGTAAATAGCTCGGAGTAACAATTGATGTGTCATGTCGACGACATTACTACAGAACGTTGACTTTGACTACCTAACCTGTCCATCCCATCATGGTATCAATTCTAAATATATACATCACCTTTGTTGCTCTCCTTTGAACGACTTACTTTCATGTTATAGTTTTAGTGTAGCCAGTCAACCACCAAAGAAATTCAACAAAACGGGGACTGACAGACAATGACAGTGCAGAATTGACCCGGCACGAAAACAGAGCGGGAGAGCATCACTATATGCTACAATACAATAATACCGTAGTGTTGTATTCCACCACTCCGGGCCGAACATTCCGTGTTATCGGAAAACTTTCAAGATGTCACGTTGTAACGACATTATTGACTTCTCTCAAGCTCTGTTAGTCTACGTTGTCTCTGTGTATTTTCTTCAAAGCAAAGCGACTTAATGAATGAATGAAAGGGTTGCGTGCAACTTCCCCTTGCTCTTTACGCTCATATTAGAACTATTTACTCACAGTTAATTAGTATGTCTAGCTACAACTCCCATTATCTCGCAGCCCACGTACTTTCTGTAAGCAAATAATCACAATAGGTGTTGTGGGAGGGAGCACTCGCTTTTAAACGAGTTATCCAAACTTTTACTCTCTATAGCATGTAACGAAAACCCCACTGTTCTTTGTCCACACAGTCTGTCTCCATTTATATAATGGTCACTACGGTCACTCTAAATGTATACACGAGTAGACCTATGTAAGCACATTTATTTTATCCAGCATAATGGTGTAGGCCGACTTCCATTTTAAATATACTACATACACTATATGAATACCAAAACGTGTGTGGAGTAGTAGTGAAACAATAAAAGCATCTTCCTGTTTGCGGCGGCGACATAAAAAGAAGACCAAAAGCCCAGGGAGTATATGTGTAGAGCAACAAAATTTGCATGGCATGGACTAACATGATTTTTAATGACTCTGGCGTTCCTAAACATCTGCCCAAACAAATTTAATTAATTCCGTATAGAGAAAGTAGAATAATCTGCTTTGCGATTTGTGATTATTTTCGCTGAGCCGCATCACAGAGTTGTGATAGCTCTTTTAGTCACTTTCATTTCACAGAGTGACAGCAGCATTTCAATTATTGTACACATTACACATCATGACTAAACACAACAACGACACAGAAAAGGAATCTATGTATTTGCATTCATATAATGTACACCTTCTATAGTAGTAGTATTTGCCTTCGTTTGTTCTTTTCAGAGTCCCTAACAAAATGCCATGTCTTTTTGTATTGTATAAAAGCTTTGTCATGACATTAAATAATATGGATGCTTGTTTGTGTGATGTGGGTGTTCACATTTACGCCTTGGATATCATTCTGTTTATACTTTCTCTCAAAGAACAAATAAAGTCGCACTGTAGAAATAAACAGTAGGGACTAGTGTCAGTCAACTACTAAACATCACGCTTGACTGAGTACTATAATAATCATTAATGATATGAGCAAAGCTTCGTTTATAATTGGGAGAACTTATTTACAAAGGGGTTTAGACTATACCTGTTTACATAATCTGACAGAAAAAGATTTGTTTATAACCCTTTGCATAAGTATACTTTTGGAAAATAATTATACCTATAGTGATTCATGTGAGAAATTATACTGCAGCCCTATGTATTTTCATTTTTAATGCAATCACAATCAGACAGTATTGTTGAAAAGATAAAGGAAGCTATATTACACACAGTTTGGACAGGATTAACTGAAGGGATTAATGAAAGTTTTGAAAACACCACAGTAATTCAGTTTGAAATACATAAATCGATAATTTGTCAGTTTGGAGTTGTATCCTAAATTACTTTATCCATTCTACAGTTCGAACGAGAGGACGACCTGACCACTGTACCATTAAAGAAATAATGATTGGACCATTTCGTGTGCTTATTTTGTCTTCGAGGCAACATGTTCAATTATTGCACATGCATCAGCCGGGAAGCTCGTGAAACGAAATTACGGTCCACAGTGATTAATATTGGATGTTATCTGTAGCTGGTGTATGGTGCTGTGAATAATAGGTGATTATCTAATCCTAATAGGCACATAGGAAATAATAGCTGCGAAATTGCGAAGTAGGTACTAAGAAGATAAGATACCAATAATGGTTTAGTGTAGGGCTGGTTGGTTGTTGGAAGTAGGGAGCGCCTAGCACTTTACTTTATCTCGAAAAAGCTTTATCGAATTCAACAGTTTGGGCAGCAGTAGTGAAATGTGTACAAAGTAATGTTCTATTTCGCCTGCCATTTATTTATGGTTATGCAATATTATGGGTATGGTATGCGTTGCTTGCTCCTATTTATTTCACAGGGAGCGAGACTAAAGCGGCACCAGAAGATATCATCTATATAAATTAGAGAAAGAGCCGTACTGCGAGATTCTGTGATAAAATACGATTTCAGCATAATGTGCAACAAAGACCGCGTCTCCATAGTCTACGAAATATGTATATTTTTATGTTTGACTTGTTATTCTCTCACTGTATACGAATTTGCTCAGTAGTCTGTGGCAAATAATTTTCTACTTGAACAACATGATTCAAACTACTCGTTGCATTCATTTCATAATATGAAAATAATAGCAATGCAAATAACTCGCTGAGACTTGCGCCAGTAGTGTGTGGATAGAATGCAGGATAATACTAATAAAACAAGTTTATAAACAATTTTGTTACAAAGTTAGTCCAGTCCCAGCTATGCACACGGACACAAAATCAATACACATATATTATGGACATTCACACTAGAGAGTTGAATGGAGCACGTGTGTTCTACGCATACTACGTGCGGGTTTGAAAATTTTATTTACCCAGTAAAAATTTACTACACAGTGAGACTAGACATAAATAAAATTTAATGAGCGAGGAAGACATCTTAAAATGTTTTTATAAGCTTAATTGTTTTTTATTTATTTTTAAATGTAATATTGATTTTTTTAAACTGAAAAATTTCCAGGTATAATAATCTCCATTTGGATAATCTGCAACCTAAATTATAAAGCCTACCTACGTGATAGTAGACGCAACCTAGGGAAATTATATAAATGTATATATATTATGTATAATATAAATGTATGTATTATACACAAGCTCATTTGAGACAGTAATAATAAAATTAAAATAATAACTATTGATCTTTTACAATTTTTTAAAATTACCCACAGAGTAAATTCAATGCATAGGCAAATGATCACCAAATAACCTAGGTTTGTAAGATAATACGCAATTCTCAAGCTACCTTATTGAGCAGAGGCAACCCCCTGACCCTTTTACTCAAATATGGAATCATTTTTTATATGGACTATATTGCTTCTATTCATTTTTAGTGCACTCTAGTCGTCAGCAAGCGAGAGTAAATAAAATAACAAAGGAAAAGCTATAGTTGTGTTATGATGAGTATCATAATGTACATAATAAGTACTTACAATGTAAAGTATATTTTACAAAGAAAAACACACTAACAATATGCAGTGACTAGTGACTATTACCACTCGAAGTATTTCGCAACCCAAATCTTGTAAATGTAGACAATGAAAGTTTGTAAAAACAAACTTTAAAGCAATATCTGACTTTAACTCACGTTTGATGCCTTACTCGAACGAGAACAAAAAGGGTAAATAGAACAGGCCACAATGTGCATAACATAATATAATATAAAATCTTAGGTTTTCGAATATTAGAAATCAAAATGTCTGCAGTATAACGTCAGAAACCTTGAAATGTAAACATTGGCACAATTACATTATGCTTATTTGCCATGGAACGAAATAAAATTAGTGCAAATATTGGAGCTATACAATTAACCTATTCTAACACGCTAAGTGTACTGTGGTAGCTTTATAACTGGAAGTTCCATCGCATGTTGGTAAGCTATTCAATATTTATACAAATAATGTTAATGTCAAGTATGCATTTATAAGTAACAAACCGGTCAACACCGGGTGTAATGAAACAACGAAGTTTCATAATATTTAAAAAAAATGAACATCGTTTAGGCTTTTTTTAATACTTACGTAAAATTTCTCTTGGCTTTCGTATAAAATTTACATTGGCATTGCTCTCAGGTTTTAATATTACGTATCTTGTCTGTTACATTGGAGTACAAAACTTATACAACGCGTCCGCTTGGATGTCTCAAGTTAAGCTACATTTGCCTGCTTAGCGCTGTTGGTTGGGTGAACACAGTAACTTAGCTACTGCTACTGCTAACAGTAACCTGTATCCTTCATCTAACGATAAGTCCCCTGTCTGAAAGTCCTAGCTTTGCTAAATTACATACAGGTAGTACCTAGGTAACACCAATGCGTTATAACGCTACCCGGCTCGGTGATGTAGTAAGGGGTAGTTAGTGCAGTGTTGGGAGTCCTGTTGTGGAGACAAGCTGTCTCATTGAATTTCGATGGGCACAAGGCACAAAGTTGATAACAGTGACTATAAAAGCGTTATTATAATAATAATAATAATAATAATAAATATTATTATTATTATTATTATTATCATTATTCCTAGTAGCACTATATTATTATATTACTGTAGCTCCGTTATTGTGTACATGCGATATTAATGCACATATTATACAACACAGTCATGCATGGTCATATTTTGTATTTATATAGCCGTTTGAACATCGCCAATTATTTTGATTGCAAATTCTCAATGCATACATTATTATAGTGTTTGAACAAAAAAACGTGGTATGATTGCAATAACTTTAAGTATAACCTATGTATGAATTTAAAAAGCAAATTTACCTGCTCGACCCATAAATTGGTTGTCATAATTTGGTTCTTCAAGTTCTGAAATAAAAAGTAAAAGGGAATTAAAATTCGACGAAATCATGCGTGATATTGTTTTTTGTCTGCCAGCCAACATAATATTTCATCCTAAAATACATTTAGACAGTCTCATGACATTTCGGAAGAAGTTTGCATGGCAGAATAAATTATAGCTTGTGTCTCGTTTGACTCCGTTTTATGTGACTTGAATGACTTGACTCGATCCAGTTAGGATCTTCAAAGCATCAGACATCTCAAAATTCTACTTACTAAATATTTTAGGATAGTAATCGAATATTAAATTCATATTGCAGAATTCACAGATTTTGAAAGCATAATTCGATTTAAAAGAAAATCAAATTTTGGTTGACAAAATTTTCTAAGGATGAATCTCACTAATGCAAAGTTAATAAGAAATGTTTTTTCTCCAGCATGTTCAGAAAACCTGTGGAAATTAGAATAATTAGGCGAACATACGTTCCTTGTGGTATACCTAAGTCGTAGCAAAGAAGAAGAGGACGCGGAATGTTATCGATAGCATGGCACACATTGCAGGTTTACTAATTATAATATAAAAATACTTTAATCCATAAGAGATTTTACTTGTCGCCTGCAAAGACTCGAAAGTAGAGAAAAATCGATTTCACAGCTCATTATTTATTCATAGCGAAGAAAATGTAGATATAAGATGAATTACAGCTCCATCATTCTATGAATAATGCATGAAGAGTATACAACTACGCTTTGTAATGGCAAGAAAATTAATAACATCGGTGATGCGTAGTACAACACAGCGAGCTGTATCAGATTTATTTTTTATTGTTTGAGTGGCTTTTGTGATAGAATAAAAATTAGATGTTTGTGAAAGATAAAGTGTACCTAATATATGGTACAAAGCTAACTAATGTCGTGATTTTCCAAGCCGTGGTGACGCCGCAGTCAGGAATCATACCGAATAATGGTGGGTATGGGTTTTTTGGGTTTTAGAAGACTGAAGAGCTAAAACTCCATCCTAGTGGGGGTAGTGTTTTTCAAAACGTTCAAATGGAAATAAGTATTTCCATTTGAGCGTTTTGAAAAACACAACTATGGTTTATTTAAATTCATATAAATTTTCGCTAATTTTGTAATAAAATGAGTAAAATGAATGTATACATCTAATATTTATAAAATATTTATAAAATATAAAGATGTACATGAATACAAAAGGAAGAAATTTATGATTTTTGAAATTACTATTTTTTCCGGGTGTAAAATACTCAATACCCAAAAAACCCATAAACCATAAAAAACAGAAATGCATATGAAAAATTGGGGGTATTTTGATTGCTGAGGAGTATTTATGAGAAATCAAAAGCTATGTTGTTATATTGGATTTTTTTGAATATCTAAACGATGTAGAAAATTAGAAATTGATGTCTGATCTTCGATCTTGTAGTTTTCCAATAAATACGAAAATGAAAAAATTACAGTTTAAAGGTATTGATCACAATGTAACATGTGACTAATTCCCTCGTCCCTATAGGGACGCCATAACAGCACTTTCAAAAAACACGTACTCGCTCTACCTCTACCTTACAAACACTTTACCTTAGTTGTGATGACAAATTTCCATGGAATCGATCCCTTCTCTAATTCATACATTTATATTCACATAGACGAAATAGGAAAAAGAAACACTTTTGAAGACTTTAGGTTCTCATCTTGGTATTCAATTCCCAGTTCTATTTCCAACTCATTCTAAGACTGGATGTAACCGAATGTAACGGCAGAAGAGTCCATACAGAGTAGTCGACAGACTGCAAGCCTTAAGAGACTTTTGACTATTAGGTGACTTTACACAAGTACTACTACCATCTTCCAGACAGTTGCCGTGCCTTTCTACAGCTTCTCCTATGTACTATGTACACTTACATTACCCGTCTCTTCCACGACCAAGTCTCCCACCACCACCACATTCTACAACTCACTCCTGCGGTTTGACTTCGCTTGACTTTCCACCATCGCCTTCTCTCTGACTTGAACTCTCTTCTCCTTTTTCTCCGTCTCTCTCCATTCTATTTTATTTTATTCACTTGGAGATGCACACAAAAGAGGAAAACTATTTGATTCTTTCCTAGGCACAATTACCATCTTATTCTGAGTAATACACGTACACTAACCTAAGATAAAAAGAGAAATCTTATACTTATAATATTTCGCGTACTTAAAGACGCTGAGTGAGTGAGCTACTGTTAGTAGTGCCATAGCACTACTTTATAATATTGCAGTTTGCCTGCGTAGGTAAATCTTTTGCTCTGTTTTCTCATCGTCTTCGTCGTTGCGTCGTCGTCGTCCTCAGCATAGTTCAATATCAATAATGTCTTTTATTAGTCTGTGATGGGCTGCTAACGTCCGTACCCATTTCTCATTGTCTGCACATTTGAAGTTGTGGCTGTGTCGCATTGCTACTTAGCATCGAACCGCATAGTGAATTAAGTTTCTATCGCTTCATTCCCATTACGCCTTAACTGCACTCTACAAAATTTTCAATCTCAACGCTTATTACACTCTCGCGGCATACTAACACTAACACATTCACTTAACTTACATTTTATATCTTCATTTTTACTCATTTGCATTTCATCATTTTTATTGACTTCAGGGGATTCTGCTTTCTAAGAAAGAAACAGAATTCTGCATATTTCAGAGCAAAAGCGCACGATGATACTTACATGAAGGCATACTTATGCCAAGACAATATTTTTAGGGAAATTTGTTACTTTGCAATTCGTATTAATTAAGTCTGCGCTAGTAGAGCATACTTTTTCAGTCGGATGATAGTTAAATTACTCATTTCTTCTTTGCATGTATTTTTCAGTGCAGAATATAGGGACCGAGTAGATCAGTACATATATGAAGCTTTACATGTGCAAGACAGTACATTTTTCTTTCATCTTCTACAGCATCAGCCCTGTAATTATAATATTTGCATGTAGAAAGCTCAAGTAAGATTTAATATTCAGTTTTTCTCGAGGCGAAATTCTAGAACTTAATACATACATTTTCCAACTGTAATTCATTACACTTCAAGAAAATATGGAAACTCCATCACAGTTACTTCTGTTCGCTAAAGCTACTCATTCCAGTGTAATGATTATGTCACTCACACAAATGATTGCGCCAGTAAATCCGACATACCCTGATAATAAATATTTTTGATCTTGGAGCTTTAAAATGACATGGATATTTATTATCTTACTCAACTTTAATCAAAAAACCAAATCTCATTTTGACTGCAGAAATTATTTTTATGATATATAGACTGAATCTTATCCTTCGATTTAAATAGTTTTTGTACAGTATCTGATGAATGATGAACCTACAGATTTAATATTTTTTAGATTAAAGAAAATTTCTCTCTGACTCTTATATGAAACAAATTTTCAGAATAATCGAGATGAATCATTTAATATTTTTACAGGGTTTCGTACAGAAAAAAAGCACAAATTTTTATGCACATTGTTTTATTTGAAAAAGATTTATGCTCCCCTATTATAAATCAGGAAAATAAAAAATAAAACGAACCTACCACAAATGTAATAAAACATCGGCGATAATATAGTCACAGATACCATCATTACTAATAGGGCTAATAAAAAGCATACCAAGCGATTATGGTGACTAGCATGGACTCATTCAGCAATTTTGGCCGGAGAGGCTTTTTCGTATTTCCGTTTCCTGATTTATCTCCCTATATTACATCCTTAATTCTGTTCTTACTGTTCTGGGGATTTTTTGAAATTCCATAAAAGATTCATTGAGCGATTCTTTTCTTGTGCACATTAAAATTTTAAAATGTAGCCCTAATATGTTTCAACGACGCATTCAATACGATAAGTTAGATTATTACGATAATGATTTTGAATTGATTTCCTTTGTAGGGGGAGAAAGTAATGGAGCATTGGTCTTCTATAGTGAAATAGCTGTACTTTGTTTTCCCGGACAGATATGGACAAACTTAACTCTTATAAGTTAGTGCTTGTCTGTCCACTGTAAAAGTGAGTGGATATGTATGTTCTCTTACACACAGTGAAAGTCATGACATGATAACTTACTTTAGGAAAAGTTCGGCAATGGGATCATATAAAAAAGCAAAAGAACAAGTAACTGCTACGGTGAGCGTCGGTAAAGCATAGGGGAAAGAATGTAAGTAGGAGAACCATATCTTTAGATAACGGGAAGGCAAAGATGGAAAAGGAAACTTTAACAAGACCTTCACGAGTAAAAGATTTATTTATAACTGGAAAAGATTGGGAACTAATAGAAGTAGCCAAATGAATATAGCCATCGATTAGAATGTCTAGAGCGTAGTAGTGTCAGTATTGGCGAGCTCACAGGCTTATTTGAACTTCTACTATTCATAGCAACATCCTTGCCGTGAAAGAAAGGAAATACCTATTGATGGAAATTGATAGAAAAGCCCAAACAACAAAGTTGTACAAAATAAGCCGCATACACATCGGAATAAAAATGCTTGCGAAGTACCTACTAATACACAATGCGTCTTAATACCGCACAAATGCTTCATACTACCCCACAAAGCACTAATGAATGAGAACATTACAATGTAATAATATACTGTCTAACTTTGATAAAAATTACAAAGCTCCTCTTAATATTGCATCTGATAAATAATACGGAAAATAAGGCTATTTCATCAACATTCGGAGCCAAGTGTGCTCTGTGGGCTTACATTTACATTAAATTCCCTAGCGGTAGAGCTTTCGAGATTTATAAATTATATACATACAATATTTAACACAATTACAGATACAGAGCAGTATATATATATACCTGTGATATGTTACATTTATATAAATATCTCAAACAAGACCTGGATATCAAAAACATTCATGGTTTACTGGATTCATGTGAGATATTTTTCCGCCCTGGCAATTCTAAAGTCTTCATACAAATGAAGACAGTAATGAAAGCATACAAGTGAAAGTGGGGAAATCGATTCCTCAGTCTCCAGGGTGTGATTCAACAAAAACCTATCTATCTGAATTAAATGGAAGGTGCCATCAAATAAATTCTCCTATAGGATTTATAGAAGGCACTGAAAACAACATGTTTCTTATTGAAAACATCTCGAAATCCAACGTTCCAAATTATTATCAGTGAAACTTCACTTCACTCTTGAAAGCCTTCGAAAGATATGTTCCAATTATTTCAAATGTATTAAATGAACAGTCAGATGTCTGCTGTGAATTTGAAAGACTTCTCATTAGTTGAAAAATAATTACAGTTGTTGAGTCTATTGGGGCAGCACAATTACGCACAACGAAAATATATTTGAGCTTGATACACCCACCTAACTGCTTTTATATCATTTGCTTCATTCTTTCTCCATTCTGCGTCATATAGTGTGTGAGTATGGTGTGCTGAGACAGAATTTCGTTTGAAAAAAGAGGAACTGTAATATTTATCCGCTGCCTCCAGGATGAGGGATAATTATTTCGAAGATATCAGCCGTGAATTTCGTCCCTTATGTATTTCTTTATGCGAACTAATAAGAACATTATATTTATTTTTTGCATAAAGTACAAATATTTATAGTTGTTATAGTTAGTAATTTGTATTAATGATTGTGAAAAGCTTATAAATATAATACAAATAACTGTATTGAACTATTTAAAAATTGACACTGACCGATTGACCTAATGTTCGAACTTGGCCTTACACTAGGTCATAAAACACGTAGACTTTTGAAAAAAATGTCACTATTCGTTTTCAAGTTATCGTTGTGAAGGGCAAAATGACGGATAGAAGGACAGATTTGCATTCGCATAAAGTATCTCCAATACTCAATATTTTGAAACGCTGGATACCAATGAGCATATAATTTTATTGTGATATGTAAGGTCAAATCATCACCATTTCTGTTGTTTATTGCCGTTTCAAGGAACATGGAATGTATTATTTTTAATACATTCCATGTTGCTTTTACTTGGTCATGGTTAACATTAAACGAGTACGATTTGTGGAAGGAATCCTCATATAATATAACAATAATTCATTGTAACCAATAAATGGTACGTTCTTTAATGTAAATTTTTTGCACTAATTTCCGTATGTCGTAAAAAGCCTTGAATTTGCATATTATACCACAGTATGCCAGAATTACATGAAGGTACCCAAGTTAAAAACGCACGGAGAATGCAAAATTAGCCAAATGCTGCATCCCTGAACTCATTTTTTACTTATGATAAAAGAAAGTGAACATTTTTAGGAAAAAGTAAGTTGGATGGGAGCTCTCTTGCAGAATAACCTTTTAATTTGTGTTTTTGAGTGTAAGTAGAAGTTGGCAAGTGTTAGCTATTAGTAGCTCCGCAACATTTATATATAATTATCTTGTAGACAGACAAGTGGCGTATAGTTGTGGCGATATTATACCATGCGTGTATTTGTTGACGAGTAGCGGAAGGGCTAACTTTGAGCAGCTCAGCTCAACTACTCCGTTAAATGTTTCTTCTTCTCAGGTTACACACTTAGCTACTCATTTACAGATAGTTATGGGAAAAGGTGTAAAAGTTTCACATCACATTAAACTCTCGTGTGTTACACAAGACTCATTGTCTACTACACTTGATTGTAGCAAACTGGTGCAGCGGGCTGATTCTCAAGCAAATCATGTTCAGTTAATACATCAAAAATGGTAAATTGGATGAGCTTTCAAGAAAAGTGGATTTACATGCTCGCAAGTTAACAAACAACGCGGAAAGAGTAAAGCTGTAGAGAATCTAACTTTGTGTACGAGGAGGAAAAGAGATAGTAACTTGACTACATCATTATTTTACTGTAGTACTACACAGCCAGAAGGTTCAAATGCGTAGTCAGAGAAAGATAGAGAACTCTAATACTGTTTACAAGTGGTGATAGCATTTCCAGTAAATAGTAGTACTAGTACTAGCTGGTACTCTGTAACAGTAAGAGACGTACAGCATAAACGCAGGGAGAGAGAGAGGAAATAAGGGAGAATGACTACACATTGTAGTAACTTACCTTTCTTTGATGTAACAAATATCCCAGTTTCACATAGCGCATTTAAACAGACTCAATTTATGTATACGTATGCTAAACGACGATGGAGTTGATAAAGTACATGTATTATAAAGAACACAGATAGTAGGCAGTTTGCGCAGACCGATGATAGAACTTATCAAACTTATAGAACTTATCGCATTTATAGCTCCAACTGACGTCACTTCAGCAGCGCTTGGCTGGATTTTTGAACTTACCGGATTTATAAAGATGATTTATAAATCTTCTCCAAACTTATCTTTTGAAAAGCGCGCCCTAAGTAGATTCTGCGTAACTCTTTCATGACCCCACCAAATTTAAAGATAAGTTTCGTTTCGACACTTTTGAGCGCAAACTAAACCAACTGAGAAAATAGAACTTATCAAGTTTATAAAGAGTCTATAAGTTTGATAAGTTTCATCAGCCGTTCGAGTGCGCAAACTGCCTAGTACTTGAAACTTTACTGGTATTTGTACACACACACACACACACACACACACACACACACAGAGATACACTTATCTGTTGTGCACCGGTAAGCAAGCAGTCGTTCTGAGTTGTTGGATCTCTCTTTCTCGTTAGTCATACGGCTACTACAAAACTACTCTACATAGCACTTCTCCATCTCTGTGTGTGTACCTACCTTGAACTCCTATCTCTCTATAAGCTCCTCGTATTTTATTTACTCTGACTGGGATCAAAAGCCACGACTGTCGAATACATGCTTCCATTTACACACACGTTGTTCTGTTTACTACTCCTCCTGTTCTTATGCAAAGGAAAGAGACGGCAAAAGTTTGCATTGCACTATATGAATGTCTATATAGGCACTGTAGGGAGAGAAATAATATAAGGACCAGAATATACAGACCAACTCAGACAGTCTCATAACATTAGGTACCGTATACAATGTACAATGTATCGACTAAGACAAGCATCTGAGTTTACAGAAGTTGTACATCGTTCGTACACGCAGACACAGACAGGAACAGGACCCTGTTCTCAAAGTGAAAGAGCAGTGGAGCAATCGTCAGTCACTCTCCCTGTGTTTAAAGTTAAAAGCAAACGAGAGCGGAACATGGGCTTCCTTTTATTTCCTACTTCTAACTACCGTGTGGCAACCTATGCACATATATCTGCAACAGAGGAAAATTATATTACAGTTACTGGATATTACATTATAACTATAATGGTTGTAAAGTAGTAGAGCATAGTTGTAGTAGCATATGGAGACTGGGAAGAAGGTAAAGTTCTTTGGATACCACCATATGCAAGATTACTTAAATGTCCCACTCGACTTTCGTTCCTCTTTTATTTCACTTTGTTCAGGCCTTGTACTTAAAGAATAATTTGCTTCACTTCCTTTATTAGTAAAGTTCACAATGCACACAAACGAAATATTTATCAAAACGAGTGGATTACACTATTAACGTTGCAAAGCAACTGCCTATGTTATAACCTTCATATAGGTATATTTCTTATTAGGGTATGCAAAATCTTCCATATGGTAGTCAGACCATGCACAGTATGGCAATGTATTATTGCAAACTTTCTCCTCAAGACATTTTGACCACTTTACGCAGTTGGCACGGCACGACTCACTACTTACACAATATTGCCTGACAAGCATACGGAAAAACTATGTGGAATGTGCTTTTATATATTTTAATTACGGTTTTACTCCAACGGTGAACAGACATACATAAGTACAGCAGCCATGACATGAGCAAATCTGTTGCAAATAAAACCTTCTCCGTAATTAGTCATTGTGCTCTTACGGCAATGCCACTTTTCGAAATTCCTTTGACTTCAAGGTAACTAGATATAAGAGAAAATAGAACTTGACGTTCGACCAAAAGACAAATGCGCAATAAAGTGGCCTTTGTGTCAAAACTTGTTGAAAGTCAAACAAGAATGCAAGGACATGGGTACCGGGTACTCAAATTACACATACACAATATACCATCGTTTGCTAACAAATTCAAGCAACTATAGGAATTAACCGAAAACTGTTTTTTGTTTTTGCATGCTAAGGATGAGTGAAATGCAAGAAATTAGTCTCCGTGCAAGTCTCAAGAAATGCAGCAGATTGCTATTTTCGAAGTAAGCTCATATGACTTGATGTTTTGGTACTACAACCTTTTGATTGTAGAGATATTTTAAAAATGGGTTCATGTTTGAGCAATGATGATTAATGTATTATTCGAGTTTAGAAGAAAATAAAATAATAACAGTAATTTTTCACAAACGGTAAGACATTTTGTAAATGCGTTATATTTATTTTCATTTCCCGTGACAATTAGTAAAACGTAACGTGCATACAATATTGGGGTGGCGTGCAACCTTAGATGTTTTGGGAACAATAGAAGCATTGATAATAAAATATAAATATATTTACAGTATTTAGCACATTGACCACATCTTTGGTCTTTTGGCCTTGTTCTGTTGCACTTCTATTATGGTATGTGCAAGTACAATTAAATTCCTTAGATAAACTGTAGTAGTAGTGCTGTATATAATATGTCAATCTATGGTCACAAGTTATGTGCAGTTTTCATTGCACGATAGAATTGACCTGATTGACCTAATAGTATGTATGCCTGTGGATGATGATAAGGGTTTTGCAAAGTGTAAAATAGACTGACAAGTAAACATGTATTGTGGACATGGACGCTTTCACTACGTGTGTAGTGGCTGTTTTGTTGGTTGTCCCGGGTGTCAAACAATTCCCTGTGAATCTACCAGGAGAACTACGACCCGGATTATTATGCTTTATAAAGTTTATCCAGTGATACACAAGAAACTAGAGTTGTGTAATGTTTTGCCTGTTTTGTGGCCAAAACAACCTGCACCCTTATCTCACACAAATCCTAAGGTTATACAAGGCATAGTATGGCAGCTATAGCTATGCAAATATACAATAGTACTAGTGCACGTCTATAGATAAGAATAGATCCTTTCTAAAAGCCTTTTACAGTCATTTTGTACTCTGAAATCCGTTCAATTATGCATTATTTATTTGATATGTGGCATACGACCTTTAGAAAATAATTCCTATATGGTATATCGTGTATGAAAGGGCATCTACGTGTATTTCAAGTTGACAAGTGCAAAGTGGAGCAGGCAAAACAAGAATAAGCTCTAGCTGCAAAGCAAAATACATGCAAATCATGTACGCAAGTATTTGCAGTGTTTACCTACAAGCTTCGTTTGAATTCGAATGCAACGACAATACTAGCATTTCTACCTTGCTTGGCATTTGCTGCTTTGCTATTTTAAGTTTATTTCGGTATATGTTGGGAAGATTAGTGGAGGAAGAGAAAGAGTCGTTGCGCCTTCAAGTCTTCTTTAGTGTGAGGAGCTTCGTAGCATGAATAATTAATAGATTAACAGCTCTTGACACATGGCGTGGAAACACTATCAGTCTGATCCTTGCTGTGTGAGCTAAATATTAGAGAGATAGTGAACTTAGCACACTGCACAGAAGAATTATTGCAAACAAGGCCATTGCTGGCGACGACTGTGCGATGAACAAGAACAAACTTCAGTCTTACGCATGACATGCCATTGTATAAATACAAAATAAATATACAAAGACTCTAAGGGACAAGAGAAGAATGGAATAAAGACACGGTAACAGTAGAGTGCTGATGGCTTCAGCGGTTTTCTCTCTTTGTACTACCTGATTTCAGATAATATCGTGGTAGAGTGTCACAGCCTTAATAATGTCACTAGAGATGTTTTCCAGACTGAGTGGGCATAGCTACACTAGAGATGTGTGGAGAGATCTACAAAGCAAGAATGTGTTTTAAAACATCATATTGAATTTCGTCAGGAGAAAGTAAGGGATTTTCTTACACACAGAGCCGTTGAGCAAATTGCTCCTGTTTACTTTCCTATTCTAATGTTTATGCAAACAGAATTATTGTGAAAGTGTAAAGTTGAAGTGTTTTCTCACGTTGCAATTTTCTTTAAAACACTTTCAGCTGTTGTATACGGCTAAGAGATATATTAAATTGTCGTTCCCACAAAAGTCTTTTCTACCTTTCTCGGAATTTTTTAAAAATAGTCATTTTTTCGCTTAGTGTAGTATTTACATTTTGCAATAAACGCTTGGATAAATTTGTAACATGGGAATAATGTTTATCTACAATATATTTGGGTTGTTTCAGTTATAAGGTATATCTGTAGAGTCGGCAGAGTAAAACACATTCCAATTATTATGTACTGCTAAGCAAACCATAACTCAGTTCGAAAATGGCGAAGCATTATCTTGACTTTGATTTATTACTCAATTTAAGACATGAGCGTTGTGCTTAGAGACCAAAGATTAGAGGTGCACGGCAACTGCAAAAATAATGCATTGTGTGGTCGTATGTAAGCGAGTAAATTGGGCAATAACACAATATTTGCAAAGAATTGCATTTCAATGAATGACGCTGACATTCACATAAAGCCTGCATAGGTGACTGTAAAGGACTAGGTTATTGGATAATATTTTATGGTTTAGCTTAAGGCCTTATTCCGGTAATCCTGCAAGGTATGCAAATTTGTAAGCGTTAACATAAACCATTACCGGTTGTTCAGATAAAAAGAAAGAAAAATGCCGACAGCAGTAAAATAAAATTAGCTGGGGTTTCATAAATATTTATGTTAAAGATTTAAGTATAGTAATCATCTAATTTTGTATACAGAAATGCTGTTTACCAGACAAAATCGACCCAGTGTAAGAGGTACTAGAACTAGAAATTGTCATTTTGGCCAAGATTTCGTTTAACGATGCATGTAGGAATATTTGTGTCTATAATAAATCTTTCTCCTTGTCATCTCCATTTAATAAGCCATCGTCCACTCTTTAGTCTAATGTGGTAAAACACTCGTTCGTTAAATTTTTATTTTATTTTTTAATAAAATGAAGTAACTATTATCATCAATATTTCGAATGAAACGAGATTAATGTTTGTATCAAAGGTTGCCATTGTCAAAATATGTAAATGTTGTATGCAAAAATAAAAACATGATACATAAAGAATCAATAGTAATGCATGTGCATTTATATCCATGCAAGGTTCAGTTATTTCATGTTGACCACAATCAATCATACAAATTCATCATTCGAATTCTAGACTATTATTTTCAGTTATCTCAAGATCAATGTGTGAGCCTTGTAATAAAACCGTCGTCAAAAGACCATAAGTTAAGAATTTCACATTTGAGCGATGCATTTACAGTGCTTTACAAATACAGTAATTATAGCATTTAAACACACGGAGTTTCTTATTATATTTAAATTTTGCTCTAATTTTCGCAGTTGTTGCATGACCAGCTTGTGTATTTTTGCATAAGCATTTATGTTAGTGAACTTGATCCTAATTGATGCTAACCTTAATATGTTTAATAAGTTTTCGTTTGTGACTTAATCAAATATGCTACTAAAAATGAAATATTAGTAAGTTTGGCTAGAATAGAAAACAGAATGTCTTGTTTTTGATTTAAATTATATCAAATTGCAGAATATTGACTGTGCTCACTTGCAAGGTGTTGTGACATGTTAAGCTCCTTTCCTGTATCAGTGTAAGTCGAGAATCTCGAGAATTATGAATAAAACAGACATTTATTTACTTTTTGGCACAGTGCTATACATCTTTACCAAATGTAAAGAAATGTTTCGTTTTGAAATATAATGAAAAACTATCGTAATATTGCAACAAAATGAATTATAATTAACTGAAACTAATAGAATCTTCAATGAGAAGAACACGAGTAACGACACACATTCGACTGAGGCAACAAAACAGTGTACAAGAAAATTAGTTCCTTTTCTTTGAAAAATTATGTGTTCACATTTGACTTTTTACATTTTAATTACGCGGAATCAGTAAGATTACATATCTACCTATCACGATAGAGCAATATTTACAAGCATCGGTTATACTCATATAAAGACTGATTGAATGTATCAGAGGTCACGAAGGAGTTGACCTATTGACCCCATCGTCGAAAATGGATCACTGGAATAAATGTACCTCTACCAAATTCGAAAGCATTATTTCAAACCGTTATCTTACCATTTAGACAGACAGACACACAAAGAAAAAGTATTCGCATATAAATCTCCGTATGAAACTGAATAAAGTTATATGCAAATTTCCAACCATCTGTTGAAAGCATGCATTCTATTTTGTAATAATAATATAGTATAGTCTTCATAATAATATAAAGTATTTCTAATTCCCGTATAAATTTTAACTTTCATAACAATGCGCTATACCCGCTGGTTGTTCAAATGTTTGTCCAGTAAGACTACTACTTTATAAACAGCTTAATCCTGAGTAAACTAAAATTTTCGTTCAAATGTAATGAATAATATACGAATATTATCATTGTTTGAGGAACGTAATGGAGAAACGGAAACAACTTGTGTGATAACAAGTGCACGTATGCATTACCTACCACGATATTATGCAAGGGGGAAAGCCGAAGAGAGCATGTTAAGAATAAACAAAAACCGCTGAAGAGACGGAGAATATGGAAAAACCTTATAAAGAAAACACGTCTTGGAAGTTGGTGCAGTGTGGCGGAATCTCAATGTCTTGTGGAACGTGTAGCAGTTCACCTTAACGCACCTGACAGGTGAAGGGCTGTACTTATCAAATAAAAGCCTGGAGGAATAAGCCATACACAACTAACTAACCGGTGATAAAGTATGCTGGTAAAGTAAAACTGGACGGCAAAGCTCGTGGGATTGGTTAGAAATTCAAACAACTTCCCAATTTCTACTACGGAGCTGATGTAATGAAATGCATAATAGTGTTATTAAACTGGAAGCTGATTACATACATGTTACAACAACGACTACACTCTACCCACTTCTACCCGTATTAATGCAGACATAGTACAATACTTAGGGTTGGAGTGGAACACTTGAAGTACATGTACAATTCTGCAGATACAGCCGTTGAGATGGGGCAATACCTGACACAAATTTTCAAGACATTGATAGCATCACGTACGCCCATACATAAATGTTTTTGAAGTAGGTAGTCTTCTATTACACCAATTCTTGTCAGAGAGCATGGAAAGTACGAGTAGTCGATTGTCATAGGTAGCCATTATAGCTACACTTGACTCACTCACACAACGACACACTTTGTAGGAAAAAGAAAGTAAAAATGGGAGATTAGAACTCTTGAGCAGAAGCAAATAAAGCAGTGTTGCAAAAATGAATACGAGCCATTGTGCTGAAGTATCAAATTTTCCTACGACTCGTCACAAGACAAAAACCCATACTCACATAAAATATATACCTATATTATAAGTGATATAGTAACAATAAATACAATGCATACAATAACTGATTGTGAGTCCTAATGTGCACGGATAATCATTGGAATCAAAAAACTTGATACGCAGGATACTTGATCGACAGAGCTATCATACAAATTTTATGATTTTTCTTAACTTATACTTAACATATACAATATCCTAGATTGCTTGTGATATCCGCAAATTATTTACACTTTCGTTCGTCGTTGTACATTTAAAAATCAAATCCTAGCTTCCAAATATGGTTTCTCGCTAAAGTGGATTTGAATTTAAACTGGCTAAAGACACTCAAACAGGTTTATTATTACTTGAAAAATGGCTATGCTTAGATAGGAAAAACCCGTATGTATTTTCTACGCAGTATGGTTTTTATGTGTATTCTATTCTATGATGAATGTATCTTACAATTTGCAATATTCAAGTGTGGATATAACCTCCGTAAAATACCAAGATGCCTATACTTTTGATCAGAGCTATGACATGATTTATCGTAATTTAAACTAGGACAAATTGAAAACTGAAAACGATTGGAGGAAGATGAAATGAAATTTTAATGGGGATTTGAAACTATTTTTAGTTTAACTTTAGTTAATGAAAAATGAGCTACGCCCTGGGTAGAAAGATGTTTTCTAAAGTGTACGTGGAGTACACCTAAACGAATGCTAGGAAAGCTTCTTCAATAACCGGAAATTTATATTAATGTCGAGTTTCTGGAGTCGTTTCCTTTCCACTTTCCTCCCATAATGCCTCGACCTGGATAAAAATTGTGCAATAGTACATTCCACTGCTTTTCAAATGGACCACCTACATGAGAGCTTCTTTTGTTGCTGGTGAAAACTACGATTATTATATTTTGCCCACGAACTAAGCATCTAATCTAATATCTTTAGTCAACAGCATGAGTGGAATTGAAGAAACGATTTCAACTTGGGCAGTGGAGAAAAGAGTGAAACCTTATTTATAAATCCGTATTGCATATTCTATTGATCTAGTAATGCTGATAATCTGGAATTGGCGAGAGTGGTTATGTGGCAAAGACTGTGTAATTTTTCAGCTGGAAAAGATATTTCAGAACTGAGAAGAGCCGATAAAGGAAGAATAATATAATAATATAGACTTTTTTACTGGAGAGGAAAAGAGAAGAATCGAGGTCGTATGTATCTCAACCCTCATTTTGACAACTTTTATATAGTCCATTCAAACACTGCTGTTACTTATGAATTGTGTTGTGCTGTAGCAAGAATTGTTGGATTCTGCTCCTGTCTGCAAGTTCAGACTGGCCCATCCATTTCAGTACTTGAATTCTCTCTACAACCAGTCACTACTCATTTTGAAGTCTCAAGTACACTGCTGTCAACAGTACAGTAAAAGATATCTTCGAATGCGACTAAAGACCCTGACTCTTGCTTTTATAGAAAACAGAGTGGTCCTCGCTCGAAATTCACTTTTCCTCTTCAACATTTCAAAAATAAGAAAGCATGAAGACTTTAAGGATGGAATTCTTGATAGGAGTTAACCTTTGCATTTAACATTTAGAGGATGTACGTGTGTACCTGCTATAACATTCTCGTAGTATTCAAACTGCTCGCTTTGTCATTTCATCCTTCGTTTCTTATGCATGCAACATTTTATTTTCATTTGAGTAGCAGTAACTGTGCTGTTCGTAGTGCTAATACCATACATATATGTAAGTAGTGGTAATAGAAATAGAAGCAGTTGGAGTGCATTTATCATTAGAAAAGTTAAGGAATGAAGCCTGAAGAAATTCTGTTGAATAGAAACGAAGATGAAGATAGATATGAATATGGACGTTCTGGGAGAAGGAAAACTTCAGAAAAAGGAAACCCGTAAGAAGAATTGGCAGTTTGTGGTATGCTCGCAGTAAGTCTTGCGGGTTTTCTTCGTTTCACTTTCGTTTGCTTGCCTTCGTTTTACTATTTAGGTTTGTAGTCGTAGTATCATGGTCATACATACATTCTTATTAGCATTGGTGAATGAACACGGGCTAGTTTTTGTGGTATGTACAGCTATCTCTCTATATTTATTATATAGCTGTTCATGGACATGTACACATCATCGTATTATTCACTGCACATACCCAACCTTTTGTACAACCACAAACTGCTATTTAGACCTATTAGGTACACGTCTCTATACATTTTTATATTATGTAATATCAGCTACCTACTAAATACTAAGTACATAAAGTGAATGTGTAAGACGGTTATAAGACCAAGTCCCAGTAGTGCTGCGGCAAGGGTATAAAATGCCTTTTTTCTTCTTGCCCCCCGCCCCCATACGAATTTATTCTAAGAAAAGAGACTCTAGAGAGAAAAACATCAAAAGTTGAATCCTGTGCATTTTACTTGACAAGTAATTCCACAAGATTTGGTTTTTCTCGTTTCTCGTGCTTGCTGTTGCTATTTCATTATTACTATAAAGCACAGTAGTTATGCCAAGAGCCCTGATACTCCCTCCTCTCATATCGCATCATCTGACTTGACTTCCGCGTCTCGCAAAAAATAAATTTCAGACTTTTCCTGCAGCACAAGTCTTTCATACGCATATATATAGACAACATACAATAATACCATTCAAAATGCCCTCTCTATACGTATTTAACTATATTTTCTATTGCGTTTCCAAACTACACGTGCACGGCGACTGCTTCCATGTGAACTTTCACTTTCTTAAGGAAGAAACGAAGACGTTTTTATAAGCTGGGCACATAACGTGGCTGTACTCAAGTGTACATATCTGTCTCCCTATCCGGCTGCTATTGGTGGTGGTGGTATCAGCAGCAGTATATGGTAGCTGTAGTGGTAGCTACTGCTTGTCTGGTTGCTTTACTGACTACTGTTCTGAAATCAACGAAGCATGTGGTCTTCTATTCCATTAGTCGTAGAAAGTGAATGAGAAAGGAAAGATAGACGGATGGATGGGTGAGCGAGCAGAGAGGGGAGAGAAAAGTAAGAAGATGGCCACAAAGATAGGTAACTACTTCAATTCAATGCCATGTTCATTCACTATGAGTCTAACGTCACCGAAATACATTTTGGCGTTAATAGTAACAGAGGAGTACCTGCCTTTTTCTTATAAAATATATTCAACCTTCTGTCTGTGTGGAGTACTTTAACTGTAGAGGTTTTATGGCCACCCATTACACATGGCAAATAGAATCTGTCATATATCTAGTGTTGAAAATTGGAAAAAGCTCACTGTAGAGGTTGGAGTGGCCAACTTTTAGAAATTTCATCGCATGACTGTACTTATTACCATCTCAGCTATTTCACCTGTATATAACATATAGTACACCATGTTTATAAGAAATACTTGGACAAGATAAAAATCAGGCTTGAAATCTAAGACGAGAGAGGACAGGAATTCTAGACATTATACAGTCTGTTGTTTTTAGGGCTAGTAAAAGTTTGTAACGCGTAGTAGTTCATAATGAAACACTATTCAAGATGCTCTTCTCTCTCTCTCTCTCTCCTGCCAGAGTTTCTATGCGTAAAAAAGTAAAAGCGTCTGGATCTCTCTTATTTGAATGGGATTGGTTCCCTTCGTCTGTATACTCTAATAGTTGCTCTTCTCTATTGTACTAATTTTTACGTAGCACACAATACTACACAGAAAGAGAGAGAGAGAGAGAGAGAGAGAGAGAGAGGAAAGTGAAAGAAAGAAAATGAAATTCTTAGCACTACTTTTGTAAAATACTTTAACTAGAATGTGTATACGGAGTTAAAATGAAACGCTACAGAAGTAACTATGTACTAGGAGTACTTCTGTTTCCATTTACTTACTTGAACTTTTGGCTGAAAGAAAGAACTGATCTTTTGTTCGTAGAGAATTCCGTCTTCGTGTGAGTTTTCTTCTGCTGTTGTGTGTACGGAATGAATGAGATTTAGAAGTGGAAGAGAGGACTAGTGAAGTGAGTATGGGAAAAGGAGAGACAGAGTCAGGAAGGAGAGAAAGAAGAGAATTTGTAAAGAGTCGTGAAGGCTGGAAGAGAGTTGAGGTCTGGGCATAACTAAATGGCAATTTTCACCACATGAGAGATGCGGGGAACGACAACAAATAATTCTGCGTCTGTACTTCTACCTACAACTCATGTAATTCCTCTCCCTTGCTGACTCTTGGAAACTTTAGCAATCATCTGTAAAATTTGACACATTTCTTGCATCTTTACTTTCTTTGGTGTATGAACCTCTAGCTGACTTTAGCTGTCTCCGGAGTTTTATTCTTGTTTTCTGTGTAAGGTCCTTCCATAAGTTTTATGCTTTTTCGCTAACACAGCGTAGTCTAAAGTTAGGTGCTTTTATACAGTAAGTGTGCACGGAATGATGATAATTTCAACTTTCTAACTGTTTATCTGTTAAGAGACCGTCTGTTCCTTTCCCCCTACTAATCATGGGCTGAAAGAAATATTCTTCTATGGTAGTCACATTGCAGCATTAGTCGATACAACACACCAATTAATTCCTACTAATATGAGACATTAGAAATTGAAACACATTTTCCTCGCAATTTTCACACCTTAAAATTACGACATTTTGTAGTAAAAATAAGAAATTGATCCACGAGACACAAATATAATTTACATATCAATTATTAAAATTTTACAGTTGTAAATATTAACAAATATTCAATCAGTTCGTTGTAATATTTACTTTTGACAAGAAGAGATTAGAAAATAATATTCGTTGTTATTTTTGTAAAATGGGTGTAAAATAAAATATCCTACTTCCGCCTGAAACTGTCAGAACATTTGCCTAACTGAATAATTCAGTTAGACAAATAGAATACACTAAATGTTCTTACGAGTATTTTTGACTTGATAATTAATTACCGTATTGTAAAAGAGTAAATTGATTGAGAAAATTGAAATGTTTACTTACCACATCTATAAGCTGTGATAGCTTCAGCTTAATTTTGACTGTGAGAGCATCAGTAACGTTGACGACGGGCCGAACAAGTTTATTGTAGTTTGACAAAAGGTCGTCATAGAGTCGCTTAGCATCCGGATTTCCGGTGGAGCCTAATTCCAAACGAAAGCACAAAAGTATTAAACACAAGAATCTTTGGTATCTCTGAGAGCGACCACTCATAATCAATTAACTCAGGATTTGACCCGTTCGATTCAACTTGCTAGCATTCATTAATCTCCACTCCCACAAAACCAACTGTCGTGTGTTGTGATTCTGACATTCTATTTTCAATAATTTCACCCGAAAATCTGAATGCATACAAAGCAATGAAAATTGTTTCGAGCAATTCTGAACTCAGAACTCGTACAATAAAAATTGTAAGTTCATTGTATCTCTTGACTTTTGGAGAGTTGACATGTTGCTACACGTTTACGTGGTTATTAGTACACAGCAAAGTTAGGAGAAACCACACAATGTGACTTTGACCAAGTTAATCGATGTCGTTGTATAATTAATTTCACAAGGTTCCACTCATTTCTCCGTCGCAACACCGAAAACTAGACAGTCTCGTATTTATGTTCCAAAGTGTACAATTGGCTCACCTCACCACACACAAAAACCATTTTCTCGACTGATTTTTTATTTGCAACGCTTCTGGACGTTTTTTTCCTTTGGAAGTGGCTAACGTACGGTGGAAAGCTGAGGACGATGTTATGGTGGTGTGGTGTCAGTTGAATGTGTATCATGTATCGATCTTACAATTAGTAGTGTTGGTGTGTGTGCAGCTTGTATCCATCGTGGACTAGAACTAAAAACTAATCGAAAGAAAAGTCGATGTGCTGTGATGTCCTGGGAGACTTTGCTAGTGAAAGGTGAGATTGAGCTAACAGAAAAAGAGAAGAATAGTCACTGGAGGCTACGGAGATGCGTCTCTTGTTGTGTTATGCCAAGTGAAGGTAAGGTAGATGGATGTGTTGCTATTTACAAGATTCACGAGAGCAAAGCGGGAGGAGCAGTGGCCGTCCTTTCTTTCTTCTTCCTTTCGCTCTTGTGTAGTGTGTGGGTATTAAATGGCATTAGGATGTGGATGTGCTATATAATATTGTAAGTGTAACATTACTCTTCCTCCTGCTCGTAATGTAATGAAATCGTGAAACCTAACGAACACGTGAAATAAGCAGTGGCTGTATTGTATTCCAGTTGCTGCTACCACTGTCACTCGTGCAGTAATAGTATTAATGTGTTTATTAGTTCGCCGTGTGTCTGTCCACGTTTTTGGATTGCTGCTGTGTCTTTTGTCTTGTGCGTGGTTGGTGGTATGTGAATAAGTGTAAGTGATAATCCTATTTGGGAAATTCCGTGTTGTTCAAGCGAGCGTGGATTCGGAGTGTGTGAGACACAAAGAGGAGCGGCAGAGTGAGTGATGAGACTTTGTGTGGCTAAGGTTGACAATTGATGAAATGACACTGAGAAGGTGTTGATCCTGAGGGACTGCGTCCAAAACTGACAGGTCAGCAGAAGGAGATGGCAGTTTAGTTTGAAGGATATTGAAGCACCACTGCTACTGCTACTCGTCCTTACAACTGTCGGATGAGAGTGGCTGTGTGTGTGCAGCCCACCCCCTAACCGAAAAGGTAGACAGAGAGAACGCAGTCAGGTTGCCTGATAAGAGACACTGCTGAAGTGAACTGGAACTCGACTAAATTCTCCGGAACAAGTCCCTCACTCATCAGTTTCTGGATCAAACGAGAAATTCGGTTCAGTCGCTTGGGGATGGAGTTCCGTTAGGAACCAATAGAAAACAGGTGAAATCCTGCTCACTATATGTAGCAGAGTATTCAACTTTCTCCATAATCTCCAGCGCGTTTCCCATTCTCACGGAACTACCTTCGAGAACTGAGTGAAAGTGCGAGTGAACGAACGAACCGTAGTCGTCGTGAAAACTATCATGATGATACGAACAGCAACGACTACGTCGACGACGACGACTACGACGGCAAAAGAAGAATCAGCAGGAATAGCCAAAGAGTAATACGATGCAATAGTGAGTGAGTAGTACTTGTGGTGTGCTTTCAGTAGTGGCATACCTAGCAGTCGTCCTGGCACAAATACCCGGCTAAAATACTAGGACTTCAACCGAGAGAAAGAGAACAGAGTGTAGAGAACTCTGAAAGCAATTCTTGTGTAGATACTAGAAGTACTAGGAGTCGTATTAGCAGTAAGTATTAGGTGCTCGTGTGTGTATGTGTGTGTGTGTGTGTGTTTGAGTTGATGATGATGGTAAGCTATTCTTTCACACTTGGTATTATATACTTACCTTACTGTTAGCAGACTATGGCACTAAAGTGTGTGGATAGATTATGTATGTAGACATTCGCTATTGCATTAGCCATATATTGATGGGATACTACCACAAGGTATTTCGATACGAACAATAAGTGGCGAGGTACTTTATATTGCAGTGAGTCAGGGACTTTCAGTGGGAGCAGTAGAGAAAGAAGAATAATATACCTTTACTACGTGCAGTACCCATTCATCTATCATTCCAGACATTCTCCCTCTTCACCTACACTCATTTCCTATTGGCAAAATATCTCATTTCTTCCGTTCCTTTCTCTCACTTTTTCCTGCATTACTAATACGTAACATCCCCACCAATCTCATTCCACACACAGTCATCCACTAAATACTATTAGTGTAGTAAACTACTCATCCTCAGGTAATATTATGGTAATAATATAAAATGGATTTGCTATATCAGTCGTATAGAAGACGCGTTTGTATTGTATGAACAAAAACATTTCTATTCATTCATAAGGCTTTGTGTGATTTAGAAATGGTGAAGAGTATAAGGATCACAGAGCTCTGCATCATAAACTTCATTCTTCTTCAAGTATGTGTATATAAGGATGAGGAGTGTCTCTATATATTTTTAGAGTGTGATATAGACTTTAGCCTTTAATACTTTACATCCATTCAATCTTTCTTTTCTCTAGCACAAAATCAGATTTTACTTTCCTGAAAGTTTACTAGAGCTAGCTGGATTTCTTTAATTAGCATTCCCATCTCTCTGCAATCTGATAGGCTGTGGAAATTTCAGGAATACGAACAATTCAAAATCTTTCGTTCGTATGCACAGATAAAGAGAGGTAGAAAATCGGTTTAAGAAATATTTCTATTAAGTCTATCTGTGTATGTGATCTATTTTAGGATCATTTTTCTTCCCTGCTAGAGCCTGCGAATTGTGAAGAGAGCTAATCTCTGAAAATGAAGAGTGTGTATTTCAATAGATTGTATTCTTCCAGGTTTCTTTCACATGCTAGTAAAACTAATGAACACTTATTCTTATTTTGAAAGAAGGAAGCATTGTAGATACAATCAAATACATTCTAAGCAAAATGCCTCCCTACAACAAACTGCCACATGGCAGTAATAAATAGTTGGAGGTAAAAGTTCCGTTCCCAAAAGATTGAGCTTTGGGTTATATCTGAGAGTTGATTTGTGTGTAGTCTGTCGTGTGTTACAGGAGTAGCTGGTAATATGTGTACCTTAAATAAAGCTTTATTGTATTTGCTAGCACTTCGTGTATCTGTGTGTATGCCCTTTAGAGGCAATCCTTTTACAAATCCCAATCAGGTCAAGTAAATACAACTACAATTCTGGAAGTGTTCTGTTTCGGAATGAATTTGAGTCCTGTGTGTTACTGCTACAGCAAATTTAATTTCTAACGACATTTCTTTCTACAGAATAAGAAAAGCAAATAGTATTATGTGTAACTCAAAGAGCAATTACAATCGATATACCGAGTTTCCTCCTCGGTACGACTGAAATATACCGTATGTGGTTTCCAGTTGTACGGTGGAGCGACGAGGAAAACAGGAAAACACATTTATTGAGCTGGCAAACGAGGAATGAGAAAGAATTCGCCCAAATGGAGTGAATGCATTGGCCAAACAAACGAATCTCAGCTGAAAAGTTGACAACTGCTTGGCTCCTTCCCAATTCGCTGTCCCCTATTTGAAAATGATGAACTGAAAATCAAGTCACTTTGTTACACCTGACAAAGTCATTTCATCTCAAGTCAAGACAAAATTCTAACTCAAACTTAGCAACTAACAACATCAAAAATGTTTTCTCATGTGTTCTCTATGTCTAGTACGATTGTCCGAGGTGGCCAAACACAATTTTCAGCTTTGTATGCTTGTACCTACCTACTTTATATTATATGTAACTACAAACTTTCGATTCAACTGTACTTTCTACTTTTACTCCCTAAAGATGTGGCTTCCCCATCCGCTCGGGAAAAGTTTACCGAAATGTATTACTATTTCTTAAAAACGTGCCATTGCATAATTTAGCTTTTTTCTACAAACATCCGCTAAAATAACAGGCAATGAGAAATTTTGTTCTACGAGCAGCTGTCGGATACTCAAAATTTTTATGGCGATGACGACGTAGTACATATGTATGCACTTTTCTACATTCTTTACTTCTATACTCACACAACGTCGAAAATTGTAAAAGTAAAGAAATATTTACTAACAATATTACACAAGTACCACACTAAACTGAGTAGACCCTCAGCTAACTGCATAAAATAAACCCAAGATGTGAATTTCTAAATCCTCGGCTTGACTCGATGCCTGACTTTCACCGATATATACGAAAAAAGGCAGAGAGCATCTGGAATGGTTGTGTAATGTGTAAGTCCTACTTTCACTGCCACTGCTCAGTTCACACATACATTAATATGTACTGTTCGTTTTAGCGATAATTCCATGTGAATTTTCGGATTGCAAATACGCGTTCGAAGCACAATTCCTTTTTTCAGATAAAGTGTGCAAGTCGGTTAGTAGTTAATTTTTTTCTCAGTACTCTAACACAGAACCATAGTATATAGTGTTGAGTATTCGGACTCACATTATTACACACAGTAGGCATCCGAGCTGTAGACGCAGTTGAAGATCCGAGAGCACGCTACATTAACTTTCACAAAGCACACACACGAAACAGAAAGTAGGAAACGACCATGAGAAAAAGACATTGTCAACGACATCCTCTGTTAGCATGACGAACGTGTAATACTCAACAGCACCAAAAAATGTCGCAAACTCTAAAGACCGTTAAGCTATTGTGATACGCCTATAGTTCTTTTTCCTAACGTTTTATTATATGAAAATGAATTGTTAATATTTTCTGCTATAACTTAACTTAATACTAAAATTATAAATTTCTTTTGTATTCATCCGGCAAAGTCACCAAGTCAATACTGAGCTTCATGCTATCGTCTTTGCATACCTAATTCCACATATTTATTTAAAATCCCTTCCCGCATAATAAATCTGCGTTATTAATAATTAAAATTGTAATTCACTTTTGGTCATCCATTAATATCTGATAGTTATTAAGTATCGTAAGATACTTGTTAATAATTAAAATTGTAATTCACATTTGGTCATACATTCATATCTGATAGGTTATAGTTTAAAATAACAAATTCTGTTTAACATGCTTTGTAATATTTTGCTGCTTCCATAGAATCAGTAATGTTGAATTCGTATGAACACGGTGTAAAACTAATTTATCGTTGTTATAAGTAATCATTTTCCCAGAAATCAATTTATACAGAAATTACCTTTGTTTTTCCATTTACCCACATTATAGTGGAGATGAAATTCTCACAATCAGAGCAAACAACAAGGATAATTTTATGGTATTGAGCGAGCAGTCTTTCACGTCTTTACAACATGCATAGTAGTTTGCATTGCAATACCTAGAAGCACAATTAAATTAGGATTCTGATTGTTCTATTTCAATGAGTTCATCTCACATCTGTGAATAGAATACAAAGGTTTGCATGATTATTCTGGAGAGCATAAAGGGAGCGCTGTAATGCTATTATGTTTAATAAACTAGTGCAAACCGGATGTAAATAGCCATCGTAATTTAGCAAAGTTTAAAATTGTGAAACTTAAGAAAACACTCTTACAATGTATAAATATATAGTTTTTACAATGTTTCTACTTTTTGCGAATATTATCTGTTGCATGATAGTGTACCACTGCCTCATCCTTTTTCTAATTTTAACGCCTAAAGATTTCAACTTTTTACACTCATTATGTCAATATCATGTAGTTAAAGCATCAAATATGATTGAGTAATTTACCGATTGACCTTATTTTTGACCTTAACCTTACACAGGACTCCAATAGTAGGTAATAGTTTGAATGTATTTGAGTTATCGTTTATACCGAAGTACAGACACACGGACATGTGTTTCCATACAAGCATCTACGATGGTTAATGATGATAACAATGTGCCTTTTCGTGCCTTTTAAACGTGAATAGCATGACTGATCGTGTAGTTATAAAATGGTTTGAAATTTCATCCGTTTAAACATAAAATATGTTAACAATAACAATTTATTGAACCATGAAATCGTATAACAAATCTCCATTGTCTCCATCAAATGAGTTAGAATCAGCAGCTCATACGTAGTGCTTCATCTGAGTAACCATAAGTGATCCCAGAAGCCATTGTGACTTTGAAGTACAATTTTGTACATTATGAAGGCACTGCACTTCTGATATAGTTGTTTCTAGCTACCTGTATAAAAGGTTTCCTCTTTACTGATACTACTAAATTTATACCAAATTTGGTAACATCTATATATCAGTATCTGTCCCGCCATATCCCTATTTTCATTGATATCCGATATACAGATATACTATTAAGCAGTACTATGAGGTACATAGTACATATGAATATTGTTAAGCAATACCGACAAACTTTTTTAATGGAGTACAATGCTTATACTAATACTTTGCTAAATTATAGGAAGCTTTAGTGATATATTATTCAGCTGCTTGATTTTGGGGCTTTTTATAGGAAGAAGAGTAAAAAGTGCATAGTATGTATTATAATAAATATCCACAGAGCTCCTTTTGCTCTGTGCAAATCTTTTTGTGTGCTTAAGCCTTGTTTTCGCTAGGAATTTAGCTGCTGCTCCTATAGCTCGCTCACACCAACAAACTTACACAAAAACATCCCAACTAACTGGAGGGCTGTTCATACAATGGTTTTTTGTATAGATATCGATTCCTTCCCGCAGCACGGGTGTAAAACCCAGTACCCATCTGTGCTATAGTTAATACTACATCCCGCCTGTATTTTATACGCACAAAGTGTACACAGAAGTACATAAACTTTTTGATTTGGTGTCGCAATAGTAATAGAAAGTTAGAGGGTGGGTGTGGTAAACTTTTGTACACATGTAAAATATATTTAAGGACAAGGATGTGCTATTTCTTATGCTTTCTTTTTCTGTGTGAAAATGTGTATAGCTATGGTATACTTATTTACTAACTTTTCATGTGCATAGTAGATTCACAGTGCAGGGTAAATATGTCGTGTCTCTCTCTCTCTAGAGAGAGAGAGAGTGAGAGAAATAAACAGCGATAAACAATGAGGACTTTGTTGTGCTTATGTAACATTGTAATACAAACGCAAAACAATCACTCTCTGTCCTGTACTCTTGTGTGTATTCATTATTACGACTGTTGCTATATTATTATTCCGTTCTTTGAGCTGTGCATGAACGAAGGTTTGGTTTGTAAGAAAGAATTGAGCATACCTCAAAATAAACAGAAAAGGCTCAAGAACTGGCGCAAGTGAAGCACTTTAAGGTGTATATACAAATGGTACAAGACTCACACATTTGCTACTTTCAGTGAAGAAAGGCAGGGTTATGTGTAAAGCCGCAATGTACCGTTGTAGATTTAAAAACAGGTGAATGAATACACATAGGATGTCCCAAGTGAAAAGATGTACGAGCTGGTAGGACAAGCCGAAGCTGTGTATTAAGCTATGTAGGTTGGGCATTAGGGTTATCTCTAGTAAATTCCCAGCAAGCTGGCGAGTACCACAAATATTATATATAAAAAGACATGGAGAGAATAGAATCTGATGTGCTGATAAGGATCAAGAAGCTAAATCCTATAAATGCGAATGCTGCATGGGATGAAAGATAAAGCAAAGGGATAAAAACTGTTTTCATCTTACTTCTCATAATTCCATCAAATGACAGATCACTACAACGGAAGTTCTACCATGGTGTTCCATAGACACGTGACAGATAGAAACCATTATCTAACATTTATGTCATACGCAGACAACACAGACGCAAAATACATGCAGCAGATTTTTTTATTCCAGACAAAAAATAATATCCTCAATGGTCAGTGTGGAATATCAAAAAATGACGTCTTCAATTGTTAAAAATATTCAATGGCTATACTACTAACACAATATTTCATTTATAATACGGTTGTTAAAATTACAAAATTACTTCCACCAAGGCTAACTAGATTAGAGTTTGAGACACTCTAGAGCTCCTTGCTTTTGTAGGTAAACTCCAGGCCTA
>JABASD010001469.1:0-39793 GCA_019776165.1 Pogonognathellus flavescens
CCAAAACGGAGTATGAAAATGAATGGGAAAATAAACCACTTATTCCGTAGGGGGAGGTAGCTGCAGCTATCGAATATCTCACACAATAAAGTAATTTCTATTCAGTATTTACAATAGGTTGGAAAGAAAAATCAGTAGATCTGTAATTGCAATAATTCTATTTTTAGTGTAATCCAGTACCATTTTGGTGTTATGCAAATACACGATAAATATCTGATGTCTTATTTTATTGCTCCTTTTAGTTTCTTGGAACTTGGTATGAAATCGAGAGATACTACGCTGACTGGACGGTGAATACGAAATGCAACAAGATTGACTTTACATACAATCCAGACGGTCGAATCGCAATATTGACGACAGCCTTACATGAAAAGTAAGTCACATCTCATACGATTTGATATAATGTATAACTAATAATATGAGTAAATCGTTTATTATTGTGCACGACGAAACTTAATTTTACTAAACTAACTAAGCAAAAACGTTGCAGGCGGTCACATAAATATAAGATCAATCTTGTACAATTATTGTAGCTGTTTAGGTGTAGAGTGTAGATATACTTTTATTTTGTACTGTCTGCAGTAGTATATACATTAATGGTTGCGTCTCATCATTTAAGAAAAAGATTTCATTGAATATGAAGTGTAGTAATAAAGAGCAGTGAGTAGTCGTATGACAGTAGGTTCAGCTTAAGTTTAACCAGCGGCATAATAAATGGGTAATTTATGGCAAAGTGCTGATAGAAGTATCTAAAAGAGTGTTAAAGGAACGGGTCCGTGTAACTTTAGATTTGCCGCAAGATAATCAGGAAGAAAGTCATCTTGTTTCGATAATGCATTATTGTGTTGTTTATGATAAGTAATAAAGCCGCCTTAGCATCCGTACATGTAATATAGTTTCAACATAAACAGCAGAGTAAAAAATTATGGGAAATATCCATCAGTCTATTCGGTACAAAGAAGATCCGTGACGGTAGAGACTCTATCGAATCGATATTCCCATAAAGATAAAATACCGCATTTTCTATCGGTATGTATGTATAGAAAGTAAGTACCTACCTACATTCAATATGTAATATATTATGTAGCAGCGGTTTGCACACAGAAAATAAACCAGTCGAAAGTCAATACAAGACAAAGTACGACACAAAAGGTTTATGGTTGCATTCATCCCCTTGTTTTATGTGCTCTCTCAACCAACTGGTTGCACTTCCTTTGATAATAGGTAAACAAGTGCAATATCAATTTGTCACATCGTTAACCGCACACATATGTGATAATGCATTGTCAGATGTCTGACTTACGTTTCTACTTTGTACCACTACCAATAATTATACCGTACTTACTACTTTTGTGTGTGCTTTACTGAGAAACAATTTGTTGCTTACCTAAATACATCATTACAGACCTTTAATATGTTATCTAAGTACATCTTTGAAGATGTACATGTACACGTCCGGAAGCAACAAAACAATAATGCCGTAAGAGCGAAAAAAATGTGAAACGAAAAGCAAAGGAAATTATAAAAAAGCTTCACACATCCTCTCTCTGTGATGATGATGTAGTGAAAATGACTTTTAGATGGATTCATATATTGAGAGTGTCAGAAAGCGACTTGCCGTTTCTAAACGTATTTGCCATTGACGTGAGGTGTTAGTTTATTGCGTAACGTACTCACGATTAAAATCTCACCCGTTTATTTTTACATTTCAGTTCACAATTCTTAAATCTGTGGAATGTTCGAATGTTTTAAAAAGTTGATGACGTATCTGTATATAAGGTACACCTAGGTAGTTTTAAATATTTAAAGGACAAGAGTTTATACGTCTAGATTTTTTTAAGGAAGAAACACTTTAACTTTTAACGTTATACAGACATGTATCTATTTAAGTTGCTCTGAGACGACATAAATAGCTGGAGCAGAGCAAATCATAATTGAACTATCGCTCAGAATATGCTTACTGTTATTTTATGTGAAATTTTGTTATGACGGTTTCTTCTGTGACTTTAGCCGTGATGTGCTACTAAATAACTGTCTTAACTTCAGGTTCCTTTGTCTTGTCACGTTTTACCTTTTTCTTTATATAACGTTTTTGCAAAGTTTGTTGCTTCTTTGTAATAAACGTTGTTCCTACAAGTGAGCGCATTGTAAAGATTCTTTAATGCATTCACTCTTACTAGTTTTCATTACTATTTCTTACACCGACCACTACTTAAGATGAAATAGTAGTGGACATACTATATAGGAGTAGTTTGTCAAACATATGCAAATGTATTCAGAATTAGTAACAAGTAAGTCTAACTTGCATTACAAAGCTTTAACTAATGTTCCGATGAGATATGTACACAGTACACATGCTTAAAAACAAGCTGACTTTACATTTAAATGTCTATATTTGAATAGAAATGATGTACGAAGGAATACACCACAGGTATTTACTATTCATTCTGCTTCGCCAGTTATAGTGATTTACTATTAGTGGTTATCTTTAAGGACAAGAAAACATGAATTACAAACACTATTTTATGTGTACAACGAGACTTGCACTTGTAGATGAAGCAATGAAGCAATTGACACTCCTTGCTATAGTTCACCGAGTTCACCAAATCTTTATTTTGTCTGTCTACAATATCTACGAGGTGACAGAAATATTGTCAAAGCATATACTCGTACGTGTCAAGGCTACTAAAAGAATGCTAAAATTATATTAAAATCCAATAACATGAATGTGTAAAAGTGAACACAAGCGTATACCTTCTATTACCCTGAACACAAGCGTATACCTTCTATTACCCTGAACACAAGCCATATACCTGCTTTAAATGTAAACACGAAAGCTGCGTGTGTCAGCTATATTCATTGCGACGTTTTAACATTTATTATCCAGTAAACAGTAAACCATACAATACAATCATACAAATAAAGAAATGAAAAATGACTATTTTTATGAACATACAAGCAGATAGTTAAAGTATTTTAGTTTGAGTTTAGATATTGAATTATTTGACAACATTAATAATTCATACTTTCTAGTACTTTGTGTTTGTCATGTTGTTTTTGGAAATGAGGGACAACTTAATGACTTTTCATTGTGTCCATCTTTTCATGCATGATGTTGTAGAAAAGATTTGTACACACTGAATCTTTAGAATGGTACAGTGTTTGAATAAAAACATAAAAGCAACTGTATAAAATATGTGATGCATTACTGTAAGTGAACTTGATAAGTAAAAGTCTATACTTTTACTTTGAGACATTTGAGAGTGGATACTACGTGATTCGTTTGGGAATGGGAAGCGGACATAAAGTGCAACTTACTGTTTATTATTAGATATGCTGTAAATACTGTAAATACAGATACAATGTATGGATCATTAACTACAGAAGAAACGTTAGAAATTTTTAAGACTATTAATAGATACACCATGAAGTTCGCATTATATTTACATTGTCGGAAATGTTAAATAAATGTCCGTGTAAAACTATCTCTTTAGCAGTTTCACAAAAATGAGATCTCATATTTCAGATTATTACTGAAGCTGACTATGAGATTAACAATAAGTCATGGCTGGCTTTCACAAGCTGTAGTTAATTACATAGTCGCACACGAAACTATTTTGTGATCGATAGTCTATTTACTTATAAACACCTATTTGTATTTACAGTTAGTAAAAACTGAAAGGGTAGCCATGTGTTTTAAAATGCAATCTAAAGGTTACGTTACTTTACATCCTTATGTACATAAATAAGTGTTTTTCTGCTGTTTACTCAGCTTTTCGTGCACAAGGCTCGCTTATACTGCTGTGTAAATTAGGCAAATGATATGTAAGTTTGTGTAATGTTGATCGTGTGATCAGTCAGGTAAAGGATTGTAAGTACGACTTAGCTGTTAGAAGTACAGACAGGTAACCGTATATTATTTAATCTGTACTGTTTTTACGAACTGCTTGACATGACTTTAATATATACACCTTGGAAGTATAATATATAGTGTTATTATGCTAAATAGGGACACATTAAAATAATATACCCAGTCTTTCTCGTGTACACATCTTCTTGTTCAGGGGAGACGGAGAGTGCTTGCGTAATGTTAGATGAAGAGAGTGTACGGTAAAATATACGAATAAATAATCGAACACAGTCAAGCACAATAGGAATCAATGGATTATTCGTTTTACTACAAGAACTACTAATGCTATGATATTATAATACTATAATATTGTTTTGTTCCCTGAGTTAAATCAATTGTATAAAGAAACCCGTTAATAAGTAAGGAAGATTTATCTTTAGTTAATAGCATTTAAGAATCTGGTTTTGTTGAGACATTCTGTCTTTGTTTTGAATCGTCTTGGAAGAGACAATGAAACTGGTCATTATAAGTAATGGCATTGCTTAATTAAAATCAAAAGTATAAAAATCGGCAAGAAGGCGAGTGTGTGCAAGGTAATGATGTGCATAAGTAAGTAGAAAATAATATAAATTTCTCTACCACAACAGTTGCGATTTAGACTTACAGGCACATCACTCAATGTAGCAATATGTCGATGTCGACGCTAAGTCGAGTTAAAAGTTGAGGTTGGTGAAGAGAAAAACTGATCCGACTGGACTTGTGTTGTTGTTATTGGGCAGTGCATGTAGTGACTCATTCAATTTCAATACACATAGTAGTAGAAGCTTACTTAATACGAGACTACTACTGTATGTGCTAGTATAAGTTGTTTTTTGATGTTAATACCAGTAGCTGGTTTACTTCTGATTGGTTTCTATTAGCAAAGTTGAAATGAAAGATGCTTCGTAGTGTTGTTGTTACCTTGAAAGGTGAAGGTGAATAGTTCACGATAAGGAAATGCAAATTTTTATGATGTACCTACTAGAAATAAGGGTTGGTTGGCTGGTATTATAATAATAACATTACTTGTACTTTGGATTTAATATTTAACCCCAGCCTGCAAAAGACCAGCCAGGCACCAGACGATTCTCTTTTACTTCTTGTTTCTACCAGACCCATTTGTAAAACGCTTGCTAAATAAGTCGATGCGCAAAGTTGATATGTAAAATGTAATGTAAAGACTTTTTACAAGACGAGTATTAGTAAAGTCAGTTTTACTCAATCAACTTCAGATAATGCGTTCTATTGAATCGTAAAACTTTGTTGTGTTGCGTGTAGATAATTACACGTTATAAATGCTGATAAGATACTTGTAAAAATTCTACGAATGTACCTACACCTTTCTAAGCACGTAAACTTATTGAATTTTTTGTTTACAATTTTTTTTGCAGAAGTGGAATGCCTAAAGTAGCATACGGACTAGCCAATTTTGAGTATGGGGAATCTGCAAGAATGACTATTTCTATTACACCCACTCCTGGGGCTCCAACTCCAAAGGAATTCGGATATTGGGTTCTAGACACGGATTATGAATCATATGCCGTTGTATACTCCTGTGATGATTTCTGCCGAGGTCGTCAACACTCAGGTACCTTTATCAATAGTGTACCCACTAATTATTCCATATTAGTTTACAAAGATGATTTATGTAGTCTAGTAGGTATTATATTTATTTGTCTATACAAGAAGATGGTTCATAAATATGAGTAATGTACTAATCATTTTAATTACAGAATCCATTTGGGTCTTGGGTCGTACTGCTATCATCCCTCAACAAGTTATCAACAGAATTTACGATAAAATCAAGATCTTGGGTTTGGACCCCAAGCGTCTCATGAAGGTATGAAATGTTAATTCTCATGAAAGTATTAAATCCTTAAATATTGTTTTACTAGATGAGATTTTTATGTATTCACTTTACTTGTTTCTAAAGGTCGATCAACACAAATGCGTAAATGTAGCCGTTTCTGTACGAAGTGAAAATTCTGGATTCTCAAGCAATTCTTTCGACCGTAATTCAGCACGAAAATTTTTGGCATCCCTCACGAATATTTTTGGACGGAAGAAGTACAACTATTATTAATAATGTTTGTGTATTCAAATAACAAATAATTTCTGCCAAAATAGCCCTTAGAATTATAAGTAGGTATAATTATTTGCAATTGAAAAAATTAGGTTTTTTGTACGCAATTGTTTTTAATTAGGTAATTTCATTGACAATTAGTAAGACAAGACCGACTTACCACCGACAGCGACGCAGACTTGAATAACACATTATCCTGTACCAAGAATAAGTGAAGTACTATTATAGTACTAATAACTAAGTAATAATAATAATAATATAGTAAATTCAAGTTAAGATATAATTGTTATCGATTTTTACAACAAATTGTAGCTTGTAAGTGTAGGTACCTATAACTCGACAATTTATGTTATTTCTCATTATTGAAATAATCCTCTTACATGTCTTGATTTTAATATGGTTGTAGTGAACATTTAATTAAAGGGTTAGGCTGATAACGATAACTTGCATTTATGTACGGACTAATGAAAGAAAACCATCAATTAATAATTACATATTACATTACTACGATAATTAAATTTCCAATACATACATGGTAATTATGAATTAGTTTGTAGTAAAATGACCCTCCAGTGCTGATCCAGTATAGAGACAATGCTATCACGTATAGTATGTTAAACAGAAAATGTAAATGCTTTCTGTAACCTGTTATGGGTGTAGTAGTAACTTATTTCGTATGAGTGCTGTTATCTGTAGTTGTATCGTTTTCGTATGTGAAAGTGTGTTTGTACCTTTTTATTAACGCGAATGTCAACATGTAGTATTGGTATATTGTGTGTTGACTCTGCGTATTTACTGTTGCGGTTAACTGTAGTCGTTGAGAAAGAGTATTAACATAAACACTAGGCAAATAAGTAGTTTTTCTTTGCTTGTACTTGCTTGTTATATGTAAATAGTTAGAAAAACATTACTCAATACATTACAACTAATACATGACATTAATCCTCTATTTTTCCTCTCTTGTTCGTAATTTTCATATACACCGGTATTAGTTGCAACCATGCCTTGTGAATGGATCATCCTTACATGGTTTGTTTTATTGAACTCAAAAATGAGTAACAATGTGCCAGTTTTGTAGCAATATTCATTCTGTATTATGACCATTGACATCTATAACTTACGTAATGTTTTATTATCTTAATTATTATAATGTCATGTTTTGTTAAGTTTTCATGGAATTCTGTTATGTTAAATCATTGTTGTCTTCAAATGTTACATGTTTTGTTGGGGTAATAAAGTTTCATATGATAAGTAGTAAACAAATGTTGTGGTACTTTATAAAAACTTACTAATTTATACACATAAATACATACCATCTAGCTGTAGTTCATTTTCATAGGAAATATAATACATTTGCATAACATTAGCCGAACTATTGTTTTCATGATAAGTAAGTTTAAGCATCTACATAATAAGTTCATTTTGTTGCTCCTTTCAATACCATTCCCCAAGTTCCCTCTAACACAATGAATACTCACTGTTTCCTCAAAGTCATTCCTAAGAAACAGTGGATTTTTATCGAAGATTCGTCTGCTAACATAGTCTGGCCAAGGCTATACTGTGTAGCATGTACTATTCGGGACTATATTATTATGTACTCATTCCAATACTATATTGCAGATACTACTGTCGCGTGGGCTGTATATATGTATGCGATACAAACTAGCATACGACATTCTTAACTTTTATATCAAGCTATACTACTGGTATATAAAGATATAGTTATCATCATAAAATCCTAATCTTACATATACTTTTGTAAATGAACCGTGTATAGTGTATATCCGGCAGGCATCAAATCCTTGAAATATTATATCCAATAAAATAAATGTTAACACAATGAGATGAGAATGAGTTATTTTATGTTTATTAAAATAAGTATGTATAACTTTCTTATTTTATTGAATCAGTAAAAATTTTGATACCATTCCAAACATATTCTTACACTGGTAACTGATCATTTAATTCACTCGTATGTGATAATTATGTAGCATACAATTATGTAGCTTTGATACTGGTGAAATGAAAACACTCGTTTGGGATTTATTTGATTAAGTAAACCAATAAAGTATACACATAATAACGTCAAAAATTAAAATGTTCAGTCCGAAGCTTCTCGTATGTAGCAATACAAATACCTAGAAGCATGATATGCATAATATTATCATGTATTGTGACACAAGAACTATTAAAAAGGTAGTAAGAAGATATTATTGTGCACAAAATAATTTATAAAAGTAAATGTAGGACGCAATAAATAATAATGCCATAAATGAATTTATTATTTAACATATTATTAGATATAGGTATACATATCTCCTGATTTCCACACGTAGTTTTAGATATTTGTATCATATAAATAATTTGATGTATTAACAAATGAAGTACTAATTATGGAATTGTCATTAACTCACATATTTTATTATTATTATCATACAGATACAGTTGTCATTTTATTTGCATGTGCACAACAATTGTGACCTAATCCTAATTGTGTATTGTGGATGTTACAATAACATTAAATACTTTTTGCTTTGTTTATTAAGTAATCACAATTTGCGTATTAAACTTATTGTTAGTCATTCTGAAAGCATCTCATTCTCACAAAGAGCATAGAAAAAGGAAATGGAATATTCTTTTTGTGTGTAAAATAGCAAGTTACATGAAAAAGTGATAATCGCAAATACATACGAATAATAAATATAAATTGCTTGTGCATTGTGAAAAGAGCGTAAAAGGATTCTATGGGCCATAATTACAAATAACAGAATTCATGCACATTCCACGAATTTGGTATACAAAGGGAAACGGATATGAAAATTGAATTATTTGTTACATTAAATTGTTATCTCTGCTGTAGGTTTACTTTAATATACGTCAATGTCACATACAATACCAATATTACAACAAATGACAAAAGTTAAAAAATGAAAACTCAGCCTAATGGTCTATATTTAACGATTCGTTAAAGGTCAAAGGATATTTAAATATAAACAAAGATTTGCATGTATGTATTATGTACGTGTGGTTATGGAATAATCCCGGAGGTTGGAAGTTCCTTTGAAATGAAAGAGTCCATATTATTATCGTCATGAAAGAGACAGAGAGACAAATGAAATGAGTTGACTGACAGAACGAGACATAGTAAAAATAAATCTATGTATTGTAGTAATAGTAATACTACTAGTAGCAATTGAGCAAAAGTAAGCAAACCAGACACAACATAAATATACAAAACAAAATGTGAATCAAGCGGAACCTCAAATATAAATATTCTTTCCTATAGAGATTTACAAATACAAAGTATAGCATAATATACTACAGACACATGGACGTAGCTACACATAACTTTTCGGCAGATTCGTCTCTCCAATTCATTTACAGCCCATAAAAGACATTTCCTCTGTTCCTGTAAACTTCATTAAGTGTATCTGAGTTAAATATGTAAAGAAAGCAAATAATTGCGTTTTATTTTAATAATTTAAGTCATTCACATACATAGTAATTTTTTAATCTGTGTGTAAACGAATGATTGTTATTTTTATGTACATAGAAGTTTTTTAAGCACATACATAAAGATGTGTTTAGGTAAGTTTTGTGCTGTGCGTGAACTGTTTGTAGTTACGCTTAGGTTGTAGACTGTAGGAAGCTGCCTTGAGTAACAGTAGATGTCCCACTGCTTGTTTATATACGAAATAGGAATGATCAGGAAATAAATACGAACCTTCAACGAGCATGTTAAAAACTCTGAGAAGTAACATGAACGTGTGAAATGTATTTTAGCATGTTGAATGTGATTCATTCATAAGTTCGCAGTAAAATGCAGTGTTTCTCAAAGTCGTAACATGAACAGTTAAAAATTGTGGTGAATTTCTGCATGAATTTTCGCAATTTTGAAATTTGTATGAATGCAAATGAAGGTGGAATTTTGTGAGTGTGTTAAATGGGCATGTTGGATATTTTATGAGGAATTAAAGCTGTTTGTGAAAAGTGTATATTGAAACACTGTGGTAGTCGCCATATCTCCCGTCAGTGTTATTGGTATGCGGAAAACGACAGGTGAGGATTTACTCGAATTTTCGTCGTGTTTTAAAGACAAGTGTAAGTTAATTAGTGTCAAATCTATTTCCCCAAACAGGGGAGATCAACCTGTCCAGTTAGTGATAGAAAAGTAAAAGGATTGTAACTCGACAAATGATTATCAACGAACGGAATTTTTACACCATTTTTTCTCTACTTGTCTACCATTGAACAAGCACACAGTCACACGATATACAAAATACAACAACAGTCATAATATTAAGGCAATTTTGTCTGCTCTTTCTTCTGACGACTCCGACCGTTTAATCAGTTCAATTTGGAAAAACGTAAATTATTATTTATATACGAATAGTTAATTTGTGATACAATCATTTTGCTAATTAGTTCCCGTCGACAGTTGTTTTTCAGTCATTTGAAATTTATTTCTTTATTTTGATTCTGCTCAACATTGAACATCCAAAACATCTGATCATTCCGATGTGATTGCAAGATCCATTCCTTCATCGTCTATTCAAATAAATCCTGCAGAATTCAATGAATTCATAATTTATAAATGTTCGTTAGTTAACAAATAGAAATCTATAGTTTGTTGGTTCTTTAGTTTTTAGAGTGTTCAATCTAGTATGTTGTATATTTTGTTGTATATATAGTCAATAGCAAACTCCTCCCTGAATCCCTATTCGTCACTTTGTATTTGTGCAGTGCACATTGCATTGCACCATATCACAGTTTTACCATTTACTGACTGAACCCATATATACACAATCTAAATTATCGATTAATTGATTGGATTCTTAGTCCTGGCTGCTTTTTGTCAATTTTAACTTTACGGTTCATTATTCAACCAGAATAGAACGGAAAGCGGTTATTCCCCGATCCCCGGTATGATCACTTGATCACCGTACATAGAAACATGTGAAGTGAACAAAACTAAATTATCCGGTATAATTTTAATCGCCAATTTAATTGTTTCATGCAATTTCAATGATAACAAAAACAATCAATTAGGAAAAAGTGTCCCAGCGGAAAGAATAAGCGATTTGGAAACAATAGAACAGTAATAAAAAATGTTTTAATAGTTAAAAAACAATGCGGCAATTGCAGACCGTATCAGAGTGTTCTTGTTTTGATACTCACAAATAATCGCACTAAAATTAGTATCCAAATATAAAATTTTAACTTAAAAATAACTTATATTACAACAATTATTAATTTTAATATTCGCAACTGAACAAGCAATATGTGTATTTAATCCAATTACTGCTGCGTTAACTAAATACAATAGTTACATTATTTTGTTACTAAATTGTGTTAAACTAAAGTATGAAAATATTATATGACTGTGCTAAGGTGTTGTTTATACGATATGGCTGGATAAACTTATTTGGATGCATTTTTTTCTGATAGTCAAATAATTTGTTACTTTGTTATATACACAGGTTAAATTGTCAGATGTAAATTGAGACTTTTCGATCCATTTTCAAGGCATGCAGGAAAAACAAGTCAATCAACCACACCTAAAGACAGCGACGTTGTGACAATATACATCATGCTAAGTGTTGCGTTAATAAAATTACAATTGTTTATTTGTTTTGATCAAAAATAGTCTGTGTGATGTAATAGAGAAAGATTTGACTAGCAGGTTGGTCAGTCTGTATATACATTAATGAAATTGGTCGGCTGAACAAGAGTAACGGGACAGGAAACTATTCATAGAAGATTAAACTAAATGGCTGAAAACAGCGGTTTTGGGGTATCATTGGGAGGAGGTTCAAACGTTATAGTGACTTCATCGTCTTGTGTTAGCCAAGGAGATTCGGCTGGAGGACTGTTAAAAGTGACACCCAACACACCTAATGTTGTTTTTCGGACTAGTAGTGGTGGTGACCTGCCCTCAGGTCATTTGTTAACTTCGGACACAAATTCTATTAACGTAAATCTTCCAGATTCTGTGACGTTACCATCACCGTCTGTGCTTCAAACAGGAGCCAATAACGGAACATCTGCCAGTGTTAAAAAGACTTCTTTTCAAATCACCAGTGTAACAGTAGACTCTTCTGCAAGCAATGACGGTGGAGATGACTCCGCTGATGATCTCGATGAGTCACATACAGAAGACAGCTCCGATGTAGCCACCGGTAAATTAATACGGCAATTATAATCCAAATAAAAATGCTTATGTTAGCTTACCAATTGTCAATTTAAGTAATGTTCATGTTTCTGTTTATCGATTTCTTCACTGTTCCGTTCTAGTACTATGGTACTACACTGTGTCGGGCTCACTCAGTCACCAGCAGCGTGATTTCCCTGAGTTTGCAGTCTACAGCAGTGTATTTTATTCCATTTGTGCACGCTGTAATGGAAATAAGAGATAACTAGTTTCGCGATCAATAAATCTTAAGCTAACTTTTATTTCTAATGGACAAACTATCATTGCTTCATTTAGAAAACTTGTTATTCTATGTTGTTTGTTGAAGTCGTTATCTAGTAGAAAGCATTTGATACCTAGTTTTAAATCAATTATGTTTTGTATACTTCTTATTTTATGTCAAAAGTGAAATCAATGAACTGTTATAAATATACTTATTATATCTTTGTAGCTTATGTCCAGGTCGTAAAGTAGATAGCGTAAACTTAATGACACTTTAAAGCTAAGTTATAGATTTCTGTGCTTAGTTTAGCAATATAACGTGGAAATGTACGCATATGTGTCGATCGATAATGCTAAATATTTTTGCAAAGGAATTGTTAACTCAATATTCTAACTCCGCTACGTAATATGGCTCTGCCGTGTAAATATTCCCACTAACCAATTAACCAACTAGATTTCTCACAGCTTTTACGAATTAATTGCAATCTGATACCCTCGAAAAATATCTTGCTGTTAAGCTGCAAGCAGCCTTGCTGAAGACCAGATTTTAAATTAGGGTGTAATTATGTAATGTAATATAAACATAGTTTTATGTAATGTATTTGTGTTGGTCGATAATTAATATGAAACTCTAATTTCGCCATTATTATGCAGTCAGCTGTGGGAAAATATTGGAGTTTTGAGTATTACAGTTTATAAAACTTGGATCTCGTTTCAGTAGGGTAATGTATATTTATAAAAATCACTAATTACAATTTCTGTGGTTTTTTTACAGACGTGTCTCGCAACACCAGTGAATCTCGAGGAGGAATTAGTGTACTCAACGACGAAAACTTTACTAGAAACGATATCTTTTTTAATTCGGCACCGCCAAGCGCAATGAGTTCGGCTCCTGTAATTCCAACAAGTTCTCAATATGGACTGGCTATTGTCCCGGAAGGTCAGGTTGGAAATCCTCCTGGAGAACCTATTGCCACTCCAGGCATTATTGCCAACGAAAATCATTTAATTGTAGGAGAAAAGAGTAATGACCATGATAGAGACCATGTTCACAACCGGTACAACCTTTATTTATTAACTTTTTGAATTAATAGAAAATAATAATTTGGTACTTACAACAATAAAGAATTATATGATTGAATCTGAATCATTCATTTTTATTTTTCAGATTCAAAGTAGTGAAAATAGTGAGTACTGAACCTTTCAAAAAAGGAAGGTGGATGTGTATGGATTATTTTGACCACACTACAACAACGACCGGCACAACAGCATCAAATGTGTCGTTAAAAGACAGTAATGTTCCTACATCACAACCTTCGCAGCAACATCATCAGCCCCAACAACAACAACAGCAACAACAATTGAATGTAACCCAACAGCCACAGATTCAACAAATGGCGCATCACCAGGAAATGACTATTATAAACCTAAATAATGTCCAGCAGCAACAAGGGTCCAATCTTCCTATGAATGCCTCGCCGCCACAGCAGCAGCCACAACAGACTATGACGAATAACGCACCGAATATGGGAGAGAATCAGCAGACTGTTATGCAACAACAGACACAACAACATGTTAACATGACTGTTCAACAACAACAGCAACAAATTTTGCAAAATGAACAAGAAAGCAGTATAAATTCAAATGGACTAAACTTAAATAACGGAAATAATAGTGGAAACTCGTATCATCATATAAATCATAATCATAGTGTACATAATGTGAATCACGTATCGGCATCGACTGTGAACGCAAATCCTACTGCCGCCGATGTTTCTAATTTTAATGCAACGGTTCAGCCGACAATTCCAAATCAAAATGTCGGAGGTGTAAATGTTAACGCGAGTGTTTATCAGAGTCAACCTCCGCAGCAGCAACAACAACAGTATTATACCAATTCAGCCGTCCTCAGTGGTATGCGTACAGATTATAATAGACAACATTAGTGCTTTCTAAACTAAACTTTACCAGTTGTCTCGCCCAACTGTTTTATAAGCCACAATAAGAATTAATAGTTTAATATTAACATTCTCTTAGATTAGTAACATATGTGTATGAATTGTAGTTTGTAGTTATATAGTTTATGTATTTAAATATTAGCTTTAGCGAATTAAGATCAGATATCGAAACGGATATCTAATCTGATTATAAAGCTGTGGTGTGCGTTTTTCGAGTTTTTTCCAAAGCCGATTTGTTTTAATTTGTTGGGTTCATTGGTACACTAATGCAAAAAGTATGCAATTTCTTGTTAAAAACAGCATGCAAAACGACGTTCATATTTGCGTCTTGCGTCCAAAAGTTTCATCACCAAAACAATATTTAATTGCTACAATAATAGTTTATCCTCAAAGTATAGTAGCATTTTTGTTGTTTTTATTCAATGAAACTATTTAATGGTTCTAAAATTAAAATCAAAGTATGTAGAGGTAAAGTCAGTAAAAGGGTGACCTTATTGAATTGAAGAATTTTTTCTGGAATGACGAGTTCATTGGAAATTCAGGAGAAGTAAAGCAGTTTGTTTATAAGCAGGCTAAATAAGTTCAATAAGATACATTTATGAGATCGTGACAATTTATAATTTTCATTTCAAACAGTTTTTTTCAATTAACTAAATAACGTGCCTTAATGCAAATTTTTTATATATTTTTTATCTAAGATTGCCGTCATGATTTTCAGTTTATTAATAAAGTCTTTGTTTTATATAGGAGGTCAACAACCACAAGGAACTAATCAGCAGCAGCAACAACCTTTGCCGATTCAAAGCCATCAAATGACGGTTCCACAAGGACAACCTCAACCGGCCCAACCTCAGCAAATTAGTCAAATGAGCCAACCAACGGCTGCCACCCCGAATTCCAATGCGCAGATGTTATCTCAACCTGTCCAGCCTCAGCAAATGCAACAGCAGCAACCCCTTCAACAACCATCTCAACAACAGCAACAACAACCGATTCAGCAATCATCTCAACAACAACATTTGCCTGCCCAAAGTTTACCACATGGGGCTGTGGCTCAGATGAATTCCACAGTACCAATGTCGAACACTACAAGCACTACCAATGCAACGTCACATACAGTTCAGAGTCTAGGCCATAATATGATACAGCAAAATAAGTCTGCCTTTATAAACACGCAACAACAACAGCAACAGCCTCAACAACCGCAACAGTCTCAACAACAACAGCAACAACCAAGTAGTACTAATGCTAATCAGTACCAACAACCCCCGCAGCAGCAACAACAACAGCAGCAACCTCCTCCACAGTCGCAACAGCAAAGTCAGCAGCAAATGATGCCTCCGACATCACAACAGCAAATTCAAATGACTTCTCAACCACAGCAAACTACACAACCAGCTCCACAACAGCAACCTTCACAGACTCAATCTCAACAACAATCGCAACAAAATTATCAACAACAGAACATGATGATGCAAAACATTCCTTCGCTTCATCAACATCATATGCAACAAATGAATCCAACTGGAGTTAGTCAACATTCTATACAAATGACTTCATCGCAACCTGCTCAGAGTAAAATTATATATTTAAAAAACCTTTTATTTTTAAAGAGCAATATCGAATAAGAAGATATTAGAGGGATAGCTGGTAAAATTGTTCTCAACTTTCATGCGGATGTCCAAAATGCCCATATACCCAAAATGTGCCCCTACATCCTAATTTAGGAGAGTTAGAGAAACTTGAAGATTTCTCACCCCATCAGGGGAAATTTTGTATGTGGGTATCACACGTACACGCACACTGAGAATAGTTTCGATTTGTTATAATATTAACTAGATATATTTTAGAAAGAAGATATGGATGTCAGAGGCCCTTCTTCACTTTTTATTGATTGCTGAAAATATTACAAAATTAGACTATTTTAAAAGGTCAAAATACTCTATTTTTTTCCACGGTTCCTAGAAGCCTGTGTTTCGTGATTTTTTTCTTACTCTTTCTTGAAATGTACAAGGATTTCGCTTGTGTAATTCAGTGAAGCATTTTGGGTATAGGATGTGGACATATACATGAAAGGGATGTAGAATGTGGAGGACGGAGGATCCAGCCCTGTTAATATCTTCTTGCTCGAAAAGGTCCTTTAGAGAAAATTGAATAATGCAAATTAAATTGAAATTTTGCTTTTGGAATAGGTCAAGGCATTTATGCCCAACAGGGGCAAATGATGAATACAATGCAAATGAGCGGACAGGGGATTGGTATGCAACAGACTCCACAGCAAATGATGTCACAACCTCAACAGCAATTAATGCAGCCACAACAAATGATGCAACAACATCAAATAGTAAACCAACCCCAACAACAACTTCATCAACAACAGCAGGGACATATGATGTCCATGCCTCAACAACAGCCTATGGTATCGCAAACGACATCCACTGCTCCACAGCAACCAATTATGAATCAACCTCAAATGGTCCCGCAACAAATTATGCAGGTATAATGATGAAACAATATTATTGTTCGTCAATTTAAAAAAATCTCTATCGTACAGGATTTTGAGCCATAATATTTTGGCTATTTTCTTGTTATGATATACTTGACATTATTCTCATTTTCTTATTATGATATACTTGACATTATTCTTATTTTCTTAAAACGATTATAGTAATTGTGAGCTAAAGTAAATTGATGTGAAATTATTTGTACGAAAGAATAATAGTCATCTACGTCTACAACGTCACCAACTTTTCAACTATGATTTTTCTGATTTTTGTGTACTTTGAAATATGGTGATGTTTGCATATTATGCAAGTTACAGAAACCAAAAAATCAGACTATAGGTCTGACGGTGACATTATGTTTTTTTTTCTATTTTGATTGTTTCCTAAAATAAGAATTGAAATCATTGAATTTTAATTTTGTTAAACAGAACTCTCAAATGGGAACAATGGTGTCGCAACAACCACAGATGGTAAATCAGTCAGGTATGATATCACAAACTCCTGGAATGATGACCCAATCGAATTTACCCCAACAAACAATGATCCAGCAAATTCCACCTCAAAATAATTACCAACAAACGCAAAACCAAAATCCGACAATCAGTTCGCAGAGTACTATGGTACTTTATTTTTGACTCTGTACAATTATTCATTTTTTTGGTATGTTGTAGCTAAATGTAACTCAATTGACTTTTCAGACACAGCAACCCATTATGCAGTATTCTCAGCAGCAAACACCTATGGTACCACAACAACAAATGATGTCTCAGCCTCCAGCAAACGCGATTCCGCCTCAGATGGTAAAAAATGAAATAATTTGTCTCGTTTAGTTCAATTATGTTTATACACATGATTCATCCACAATATGGTTGTCGATTAATTAATTTCGATCATTTCAAAACTTTAGACCCAACCAATACAGCAGGGGCAAAACCAACAGCCACAGCAAACAATACAGCAGACGATGCCACCATCTCAACAACAATCGACTCAGCAGCCTCCGAATCAACAGTCTCAACAGCAGCAATCTCAGCCTCAACTGGGCATAACGCCTCAACAGCAAATATATCAAGCACAGAACCAACCTATGCAAACTGCTCAGACAAATGTTGTATCCAATTTAGGAAATATGCAGCAAATGCATAATTTATTACCAACTGGAAATACATCTGCTAATCCGGTACGGTAGTTGTAACAAAAATCTGCTTGCCAAATATCATTATCTGAAGCGACATAATAATATCGATTCAGTCACTCATTATTTTTTCATTTCTAATTGACATATCTTTCCATGACCGAAGAATGAAGTTGTCGGTAAATTACTTCGTAGTTGAGGCAGTCCATTAGACTAATACCTACTAATACTAATAAAAGTTTAGGTGTATATTAACGACATTCCTAAACGGCAATGACATTTTAAGATCTAGAGTAGATTAGTTTAGATTACAGGTTTTGCAATACTGCTAGCATTATATCAGCGGAAGTTTTGTACCTATGTGGGATTTCCATATGTGCTTAAAACTCTTTGTTCTGTTGGTTATCAGTAGTTATAACAAAAACCGATAATTATAGTGCAGTGCAACATTGTGCCAACCTACCATAATTACAAGAAAGTGAGGTAGAGGTGGGTTGATAGATTCAGTGGTATATGCAGTTATTGCATGTTGACATGAAATAACCGAGATACACCATGACACTAATAGGTTGTTGACACAGATTTTTGAAGGTGTTTAATTTTCTACAGTTTATTGAGCTTTCGAAGGGAAATTACACTGGGGCCGTGTACGCCTAATTAATTTAGAGAATTTAATGTAAGAGCCCATTTTGGAAGAGTACCAAAGTTATGAATCCTGACTTGTAATAATATGACTGCAGCAACTTAGTTGATTATTAATCAAAATTTCGAAATTGTTTTAATTTTTTATTGCATAATGAATAGATTGGAGTGCAAATGCCATCAGGAACAATGCCTCTTCAGTCTTCAAATATGGAGATGATTAATTCAACCCCAAGCAATGTACCACCTGAACAACCGCCTCAACAAATGGCTCAACAGCAGCAGCAGCAGACACCAGCTCCGCCGGAAAATCTCGTCCCAATCCCTACACAGCCTTCATCTCAACAAACTCCTGTGAATTCGTCAACGCCAAGTCAGCCTAGTTTAAGTACCCTATCATCCTCATCGAGCGTTGCCGTTGAAACATCTTCAACTCAATCTGGGAAAGGCGCATTAGATGATGGAAGTGTCCAGACTGCCACAGTTGCATCTGGCGATGACGGTGACAGGTTAGTTAAACCTACAATATTTTCGCTTTCTTTTTATGCAAGTTTCAGATATTGGATTAGACTGACATAATGTTCTACAGTAAAAATCAGAAGAGATAACTCAATACCATTACCAATGCACATTTTTAACAGTTTATAAACTGATTGCTTTTAGAATTGATAGTATTAGTAGTTTCTATCATGTTATCATGTAAGTAGTAAAATGGTACAATCAACATAGAGTGCATACCTACATTTGCAAAATTAATGTCTATGACATTTAATGGGATTACCATTTTGATAAACCAAATGTAATTATTTTGATAAATCAAAATGGCGGATATAACATGGGAAAATATGCTTGCAAATTATTAGTGATAGATAGTGATAGTGATATTATAGTGATTAGTCACATCCATTTTTAGAACAATGTTTTACAACTACAACGATCATGCCACCTCAACAGAGAGATAGATGGCAAGTATGTAAAATAATTCTACTAGCTGGAGCATGTTTCGTCTCCTTAAAATCGACCGATCAGTTAAAGCCTTAATTATTAAAGGATTTTCAAAGTAGTAGGTGTTTATGGGATGTAAATTATAATCTTTTAATCTATCATTCTCAATCATTACCTTGTGCAATCTATTATTGTTTATGCATGCTTATAAATAAGAAGATTATAGCTGAAGGAATGTTTATGGCTTCTGATAATTTTTGCTGCAGACTTTTGGTCTCTTAATTAATGCTAATAAGTACTAAGCCGACTAAGCCCTGCTATCAGTTTTATTGTAATATTAAGCACACAGATATTTAATGCAAAATTCTAATAAGTGGATTGGACACGAGAAATATTTGCTCAACGGAAGAGTTTGAATAAAATGAACGAAATGACTTGGCCAAGTAGGTCATCAAACTTGTGTAAATCGGTAGCTCTTCCCTTCGACTATAATAAGCGTGTTGTTGGCATTGGGATGGAGAGGCTGAGAGCTATCTGTAGGAATGGAATGGCGTGACATGATCCGACAAAGTTCTTGTTATTTACAGCTCACTGAAATCTTTCAGTGTTTTCTCGTGAAATGAGCAAAACAAGCATATCTTTCGAGTTAAGTGTTGTTTGTGAATACATGCCAAGTTTTTACGATTTCATCTCTCTCTCTCTCTTGCATTACATTTATTGTTACAATAGCGTAGGATATAGCATTAGTGTAACTAAATATTTTTGCAGAGAAGAAAGAAGAACGAATTTCGCAGAATTTCATTGTCACACGAATTAGTAGAGTAAGAAGGCGAACTGAAAGTAAAACCGTGAAGAGATAAAAGGTCTTGTCATCCTGAGATTAGATGCGATTACCACAGAACATAAGATAATAATGACTCAAATTGTCTGTTTCTGGTGGTGATGATGTTTCTGATGCTTCCTTCCTTCTTTCGTAAGAGTTTAGAGACCGAATAAAACGAGACGGACAAAAAGTCCGTCCTTCACGAAATTGAATTAATAACTAAGCTGAAATGGATATCTCTTCCTGTTCATAATTATCTCATCATTTCCTGAGTCTGGTGGCTGACCAGACTTTTCTGTAAATTATTTATGAGATATTCTTATATTGTTTGTAAATATAGTTTTGATTTATTGCCCATTTACGATGTGCACATTTGCAATGTTGCAAAAATTGCAATTGAACCCTTTCCGATTCTAAGGAAGTGCAAATTGATAATAAATGCTCTTGTTTAACACGCTAACTAAATAGTACGTGACTTGCTCAGCAAATGTGCAAAGGTGTTGTAGGTAATAGTAAGTTTCCTCAAAACCTCCTTTACTACACAATCCTGTTTTTAGTAGGAACATTCACCAAAAGTAAATTGCAATTGTTTAACACGTAGTCATCATTATAAGAGATTCTCAATGTACGTGTCTCCTCATGTGAAGTGATTACTTTTACACAGTTAGATATAGTTGCCTTATGGTACCCTACGACGTTCATTTTGCATAATAATTACGTTTAGGAAGGTACCTATAATATTTATAGCAAAGCCACTTTCCGCCTATAGGTAGACTTTATTTGCATATTATGATGATATGAATTATTGTTTTATTTCCGATTAGGAGGTTCTGTTGAGTGACACATCTATTTTCTGTTGTTGTTAGTTGTTATGTTAGTGTAAACTTGTCCATAACGCATGTATAAACACATAGTGTAACCTAGACTCATCGCTCATGGGCATAACACTCAGAGAAGCATAAATGTGTGTAGTTTTTGTTCTACTTACATTTAGATTTGTATGTAAATACGAGATCTCATGGTCATTAAAGTTAAAAGATAACAAATCTATGACTTGTTACTTATCCTGTCTAGTCAAGATGATGGAACATATTCATTTTCGCCTCAAAATAATCTTAATTGCTTATTATTCAATTTAACCAAGGAAGCGGACTTAATTGCAACTTGTTTTTATTTTTGTACAATATAATCCTGCTGTTTACGGATATTACACAAATTGACACAGCTAGAAAATTCTAGATTATGTATCAGTTGACAATTTAATCCGATTTTATCCATTCAAAATTGAACTGTTTGCTTTATATGTTTGGTGGTTGCGTTGTAGTTGTATCTTTCCAAAAATTGTTAATGTTTACTATACATAATATACCTAAGGTGCAGAGAGAAGTAATGTTCGTATTACAAAACTTCCTGGTATAGGTAGGTATGAATTGGCATTTTTTAATCTTTTATGTAAGTTTGCCAAACCATAGGACATAGTAACTGGTATTGTCTAGTTTAAGTACGGCTACGATTTCATGTTATGTAAGATGTGCAGCACGTTTATGTCAATGATTGCTCTATCTATCAAGTTTGCAAAGTGTTAAAATATTGTGCATAAGTACGCACAGTACCGTGATGCGCAGCCAGTTATCTATGTATTGCTCAAACATTTTGTGAATTTTATGTATGGTACACTTGTGTTTAAATCGATCTGATTGTACATTACGTACATTTAGATTATATCATTTGATTTATATTAAAAGATAACTCATAATCATAATCAATGAGAAAATGTTTTGGTACCTTACCAGTACTGAACCAGAAATGAATTGAGATAAGCAGTAATTTCTAGAATTTAATGGTCGTAATTATTATTGTTTGTTTCTCGGTACATTTAACCCTTAATGAGTTCTAAGTAGCGCCATTTGGAGTGGCGGGGGAGGCAGTTCCACGGAAGAAATGTCGATAATTAAAAACATGTATTATGTATGGTAATGGCCTACACAACAGTACCTAATAAATGATTAGTAGGAACGTAGTCTTCATACAATTAATTCGCCGGTTTAGCCGCTAGCATACATACCTCACTTCTGAATTCGCAGACACCGGAGAACCTATAGGAAACAGGAGCTGTTTACTCTGCATGATAACAATACGACGCAGTAGCTTAATTTCGGGTTTACGTGAAATGTCTTTTGAAGGAGAAAATACCGGTTATTGTTTGGGAGATGTTATTCAGGTGAAAACATGAACTGATGTTGAATAAAATATGCTGGTGCTAATGCAATATTTAATTCGCAATGAACACAGATGTTTTGCCCAGGGCAATTATACGAGTCGAGGTCGAGATTCGAAGGAGGAGTTGATTGTTTTTTGTGTGTGTGTCTGTTTATCTAATGAAAAAGATAGAAGGAATCAAGTAAACATATTATTAAACAACGTAGCTGTTTGTATGATTTCACTCGGTCTCGGTGTCCGTCTATCTGTGTGCACCTTAACTCAAGAACGGGGTGAGAAAATGATTTCAAATTTGCTACACGTACTATTTTGAGGTCCAGTGTGAGGTTAAGTTCGAAGATGGGGTCAATCGTTCAACTCCTTCATGACCTTTGACACTTTACCTACATGTTACTGATTGTATCAGTGCATATAATTTAAAAACTTCGAAAACATTTCACTTTTTCCGTACTCTTGCAATGTTAAACAAAAAATGAAATTGAAATCATAATTTTAATTTTTCCAAAAAAGGGAAAACGTAGCGAATTATAGAAAAGTGTTCCGTGCATTTTGGGAGTAATTGCGCATTTTTACTATTCCCTGGTTTCAACTTATTAAGATTTCACAGATCATACACCCACCCTTAAGAACTTGTATATTCTATTCAGATGTTCATTGAGGATTTGCGGAGGTAGATCATTATAATATAATGTATGTATATATGTACGCGTATGTGTGTATGCATAGAGAGCAGTTCATTGTATAATAGTTTAGAACAACATGTCAGTGCGTTGTAGTAGAAGAATAAGTAATGAAGGAGTCGCTGGGTTTGGAGGCGCCATGCAGTCTGCCAGCGCTGTGGTGATCCCAAACAATCTACAATGAGAGCGTAGAGAAGGATTTCTTGGAAAGGTTGCCCTGCTTGTCATTAGAAATTCAGTTCATTTCATATCATGCGATGCTTTGAGTTTACTCACTTCGCTCACAGTACAGTGTGTTTTAAATATATTGGAGGTTATAGATAGATGACGGCATTATGTATGTTAATGCTTTTGTACAACAGATCTGCATTAGGTACATTATTATGAACATAAGCTTTCTTTTCTTTTCTTACTCTCTATATTTAACTGCCGAAATTGGATTCGTTTCGCTTTATGTTGCGTCAAACATTCTCGAGTGTTTATTTTATTCTTGGGACTGGAAGGAAGGTACTTGCCAAGTTAACTATTGGAAAAAATGCCGTTTAAATTTAAAAGTTAAATGAGGAGTCAGTATAAGTAACTAGCACAAGGAACATTCGAGTTTTAAACACGAAAGTTCAAATGTAAATGCACAATTACAAAACAGATCCATCCAAGTAAACTGTCTGCGAAATAGCAATAGGATTGTTTTTGAAGAAACGCAAGGAAATTGTAATAAATATCATTACGTATGTACTTTGTACGATTAAATATACACACAGTCGATTTAGTCTTTTATATGTGAATGTTCTTTGTAAATGTTATTGCATTGCTTCTATTTCAATTTGAGGACAAATGTATCGCTACCATTACCAAGTAATTCCATAGTCGGATTTCGGAAGCATCCCCAAATGCGGAACTGTTGTATTACTTTTGAAAGTACTGGGAAATATATTTTAGGGCATAAAACCGTTTACAGAATGTAGTGAGTATTTGAGCGATAGAATAAGCCCAGACTGGTTGACGACTGTGTTATGGCTTACTTACAATTTACTACGCAGTACGCATTATGTTGTGAATGTGGTAGATTCGGTATTTGATATGGGAGGTAGGTAGGCAACAGTGGTTCGGTTCGGAGTGGACTGGCCATTGAACCCGCAAAAGTAGGTAAAACATATTCTGCCATTCGTGTTGTAATTAACTGAGGGAGGTAGTCTTACTGTATCTATTAGGGCGACAGTCAACACAGCGATTTTCTCTATATGTAGATGTTTAAAAGTATATAGCCCACTTACTTGATCCTATAGGTGTGTTTTTTGCGAGTCAAAATAATATGCTGTCAAAACGAAGCTCTAGTAGTTGAGTGAGGCAGACAGAGTAGTACGTATAGGTAATTTATATCATTTAGAGTTGCCAAAATTAAAAACGTTCTTTGGAGGACCTACTTTCGGTATAACAAGCCGGGTGTTGTAGTAATTGTGTTGATTTAATAGGAAGCCCGGGTAGTATATCTTTGCATAGGAATGTGAGTGTAAGTATTTTCGACAGAGTTTCGAATAGAAATGAATGACTGATGATGTTGTGTTGTGCGTGAAAAAGACTGACATGACTAAATGTAGGGCTTTGTATTATTTCACATAAGCGTTCAAAACAATGTTGAAGAGGTCCCTTACCTTACCTATATTACATTTATTTGTATTGCGGAAGGGATGGACTTTTGCCCAGTATTGTGAAGGTAATTTTTATCCGGGTTATATTTTGCTAACAAATGTTCTTTAACCAATAGAATGTTCCCTCGTGTTGTTACTGTTTTCTTTTTCCTACTTATTTTTCTTTTTCGGGATTGGGTTTTTTATTTACTTTTATGTTTTAGTCTACATATCTTGTCGACTTCAATTTAGTGGAAAGTTTGTTTGTCGAGACTGAGAGTAACTATTATGGGACGGCGGATTTCAGTTTTAGTATCCTCGTGTCTCTCAACAGTTGCATTTAGGAGAAGCTAATTTGTATTAACGATTCAGTAATGCATGTGTGCAGCAACAAAAATGGAAATGCTATATAAATCTTGATAAAAATGCATTGAAATTGATGAGAATGCACAATAAATATCAGATGTAAAAGTAACCCTTCTTGATAAATACTTCTGAGAAAAATTGTAGGATAACATAGCTTTTGCGTTTGAAGATTTAACTGTATGGTAATTGGTTTGGTCGATAATTGCTTTACTTCATGCGTGTGAAAGATTGAGAATGTGTTTTTACGTGTTGTATTGTGTACTATCGTATTTTTATTTTATAATATCAAATTATGACGTCAATCTACCGTACGTAGTTGATAATTAAGTGACTTGACTGCAGCTAGATCTCATCCTTTGAAGATTGTAATTAATTATAATTTTACATTTCATATTAAATTCACGTTATAGTGACGCTTCTTGTTTTATCACTTACTTTTCAACTTACCATAATAGGTAATTTTTAAGTATGGGTGTACGTTGTAGTCTGTATGCTAGCGTGAATTTTCTCAGTCGGTATATTGATTACATGGATAGCCTACTTGAAAGGAATAATCTTTTGCTTTATGTTAAGAAATATTATTCGTTTAGTTTAGTTGGTGTTGTTTGTTAGATGCACTAAATAAATGCCTTTACATTACAATTGCAGGTATGTATACGCAGTAGTTATATTGATTTCTTTAGCATTGACGTTGACGTCTGAATTTTGCATGTGTACTGCCATGCATTATTGAATGGGATTACTATTACCTTCGTTTGATTACTAGTTGGGCTATAGCCGTAGTAGTTCTTTTAGTTCTTTACGTGATATAAAGTCTGAATAAGTACTGAGTAAATAAGTTCTGTGTAAATATACTTTTCGATACTATTGCAATAGCCGTGCAGGTGTTTACGTTAAATGTTGATTGAGAGGTATATTTTGCAGTGCTCATGTCAGTTGGTGTAGTGAATCATGCATGTGGTTAAATATTTCGTGAAAGGTATAATATACAGAAAATGGCGATGTGGACTTGAGTGCTGCTGGAGTAAAGTTGTTTTATTGTTTTCGCTCAAGTGATTGAGTTGATTTTTGCAAAAGTAGGATTATAGACTTTGATGAAAAGGTAGGATAAGTAGTTGCAATGCAATTTATAAGTGTCTTAGGTACTTTTTGTACTCTAGTAATTCAATGCAGTTGCGTTGCAGTTCGCTCGTAATTGAATGGAAATGAAATAAAAATCTGTTAGCAGATAGACGAGAGTCATGTACAAATTTTTTGTAATTGTAAAAATGGAATATCACGTCATATTTACTTAGCCCAAGGAAAATGTAATACAAGTAATTGATGCTGATTGTTATCTGATAGGTGTGCTGTTTTTTTCTGTTATATTATTGCCATTGCGTTATATATCTTCAATCTGTCTTATCGTTAGTTTTATATTTGGCTTAGTTTATTATTGTCTACATAGAACCAGAACCCAGTGTAAAATTCTTTACATGATAAACAAAGCATTTCTAACTCTATTACTTAGATTTGTTTGTATTTACCCTGAAAAGCATGATAATTTATTGGTGTTAGGTTAGAACTTACAATTGATTTAGCATTTAGCAACACAGAACTTTGATCAGACTTGGAAAACATATTGTTAGATAGATCCAAAGTTCGTTACTTAATTTGCCGTCTGTACTTTCCAAAGTTCTTTGTTTGTCATCTCGTTCAACAAAGTACATTATTGGTAAAATTTTGACCTTTAATCCTTGAAAATCTACCAAGAAAGTGATATTTCAGCTCAGAGAATTTAGTTTGGGTAGAACAATCTTGTTTAACAAATTGTATTTACTTAAAACATAAAAAGCATAAAAAGCTGTAGTGAAGCTTCAGAACCTTTTAGTTGACTTAGAAATCTGTTTGGCAAGAACCTAAAAAATTATTGACTTATGTTCTTAAGTATGCCTATACGTATTACTAGTAGGTATACGAAATATAACTTTTGAATGCAGCAGCTATATCTTTATGATACTAATTTGCCTAGATGAGTGGACCAATGCAGTGTAGACCGGATTCGTCTAATAAGACAGAAATGCTGAAGCATGCTTTACTTTAGTTACTTAGGTAGTGCACAAAGCATCGTAGTCTCACGAAGCGATTGTAGTTTACAATTTACATTGCCATTAAACTGCAAAAGGATCTTTCATCGACATCATTGTGTAATGCAGTAAAAGGATGAGAGAATAAAACGAAACCGCTTTGAACTGGTTACAATATTTGCTAGGTTGATTTAGAGAAGTGGACATTGCATTCGAGGGAAAGGTTGGTCTCTCTCATTCAAAGAACTCCCATCAGAGCTCAGCATCTCTCACTTAAAACACAATTTGTTATCTTTCATTGCTGTGTTCAGGTTGTAGTTTGCATAGTCGAGTGACTCTTACAGAATGTACTCGACGGCAGAACACGGTATACAGACATGACAGTATCTTTAATCTTTCATTGTGATATATAAGCTATCTCCTTCATGAATTATTATTTGTGAATTTTTAGTTTATATATTTATCAATATCACTTTTCTGCATGCATGTAATGTAACTCTTAACTACACAGTTGGTCTAGCAAATGTCAACTCTGTGCATATATTACATTACTAGCATAGTTATTTATGGACAAGAACTATAATATGTGACATTGCATGGCTACACGAGTGAGGATGATTACTGAATTAGAGTACATACGAATAAATAGGATGTGTCGACTTTCTGACAACTTGGCTGGAGGTTGGAGTTTGAAATAAGCTGTGGCTGTGGATTTTAGTTAGTCTCTAGATACGGATCTGTTCATCTCCTACTAACTGACTAACAGCATGAGTAGAGTTGGTGAAATAATTTATGGGATCGGATGATAGCTTAGAAATTCTTGACGTTGACCTTTACCGAGTGGGGTTTAAGGATGCCATGAAAAAGATATGCAAAAATGTAAATAGAAGAAGAGCTAAAACTGAACGAGAAAGTTTTTATAATGCATTTTTTGCAGTAAAGTAACACATATCTCGCGCATCCTTTTTCTTGTGATAGATTCTCGGATTGGTTTGGATTAAGATAGAATGACAGGGTAGGATAGGCTAAGATTTTGAGGGTTAAGGCTGCCATGGTTAGTGTGTTATGTTATGTTAAGCTTTAGTTTGGCTAGTTTTCTTTCTTGAATAGCGGAGTGTTGGCGTTAAGTATAAAAGTGTCTGATGGAAAAAAATGGTTGTTGCTCGTAAAATTGCAAGTGTAGTATTTAGTCTTAGTCAACTCTAACGAAACGTAGCCAAAGCAGCCAGCCCAAGAAAGCCATGCCAATTTCAAGGTGACATTTAAGTTAATGTTTTAGAACTCAACTCACTCTCTGTTTTTTGTTCTGTGTATGCAATCACACCGCAATCCTGTTCTGTTTGCACAGAGTGACGCGTTCTATTCGTCTTTTGCATGGAGAGAAAAAGGGAAGGTGGAAAATTCACTGTCATGAAACTTCGCTTGGAATGAGCCTGAACTTGAACATGCCAACAGAAGGAGAGAGATTGTGTTTTATACTATAATATGGTCATATATTATTAATAAAGGCTGTTGAGTTAGGTACTTAGAACAGCACCAATGATTTTACCAATAGGTATTACTTATGCTATTACTTAACATGTAGTATTCCAGCTGCAGACAAACTTCCTGTATTAACTGCTGCAATAAATAGCTTTACAACTTAACTATTTCACTACGCTCGTGTTGTAAAGTCAAGTTGTAGACAATCTGGCGAAAGCATTTTATTAGCAAGCCTTTTCTATGTCTTGTTAGTGTTACAGTCTTGCAGTCTCTGCTTGAGTAGCTATGCAGATACGTACATATGGAATATATATGTTTGATTATAGAATCGGCCATAAAACAGTTGCAGTTGTTAATATGAAATTTTCCGCAACCATGTTTTATCTGTGTGCTGAATGACAGAGAATTAATGAAATGGAAATCCTGCGTGCAATTATTAAAAAAGGAATTTCTTATGAGGTCATAATATTATTGCATATTGTGGAGATGAGATTGCGATCACCCGTAATGTGCTTTTGCTGACATAGTCATAGGAAATGAATTATTTATGCTACAATGCTCCATTCTTTCATTTTTATTACAATTGATGAATTATTATTGTCACTTTTTCTCTACATATTATTTTATGTAGGTATACTGCAAGGAGTTGACTACAAGATAACGTAACTTGAGATAATAAAGTATAGAAAGTAAATTAAATGTTGAGTTAAAGCGGAATAACTTTCCAGGCAAAACCTTCAAATCACATCAGGGACTTATATTAAGACGAAATAAAGTAAGTAGTTGAATGAAAAAGTGACACTCAAACTAAGAACTTTTAGTTTTGTAAAGGGGCTTATTGACATTCTTAGAAGTATTTTGTACGTTCTTGTTTTACGTGGGTTGAAGTTATTTTCCTATGCTTGGTTAGATCTGTAATCTTTATTATTTGCTCGTGATTGCTAAAACGAAACATAATATTTAACGTCAGGACGAAGGTGACTCAAAGTTACTGCACTGTTTTCCCGAATTCTATAAGCATTTTAAAATGGGAGAGCTGTTGTAGGTATAAACATTTAGTGTAATGTTATGTATTTTGTTGGCTTTCATTTTTATATGTCCAACTGGGTGTGCAGTCCAAAGTGGTGGGTGCATGATGAGAACATTTATTTTAGCAGTTGTGTCCTTAACTATTGTATGTAATCCAAACCAAGGGTTTGCCCTAGTTATATACAATTACCTATTTTCTGTAACTGACAGTTGCACGAAATTCTATTACAAGGGGATAGATTTTTTAGCTTTAAACGAGGATTTAGTTCTTCGATTTACACGTGTTATTAATGTAAAACGCGTGTGTTTTTCTTTATGTAGTACTAAGTACAATCGTCACCATTATATTTTATTTTGTAAGTACAAAGTTCTCTCGTGATTACTCTGATATAAACATGTGAATTCAGTTATTGTCAGAGTAAATAATTTCACGATTTGTATAATTTGTTTTAAATTGACTACAAACAGAACCATTTTCATCAGCAGGGATCAAAATGTCAATTTCATGGAAATAATAATATTACTGGGCCGTGTCCTTATTTAGTGGCATGAAATGCGCATTTTAAGTTGGCACAAAAGAAATCATTGAAGGAATTTTCCGCTGCTTTGAGTTATGGGAGGTAATTATGTTGTTCAAGTCGACATTTTTGTGAGGATGTGCTAATGGTAAAGTTGACGAAGTAACGACAAGCCACATGAGTTTAGATTCTAAGAAATTTTGGTTTGTAAACAGGGATATAGACAACCGTGAGTCGTATTGTCTAGTTTTACAGTTCAAATTAAACATCTCGTTAAACTTGCTAATTATTTTGGCGCATTTGCAATTCTAAATCGCATTTTTATAAGTTTTGAGTACTCCTGTCTTATCTGTTTCTTGCACTCTTTTTATTAGGTATTATTTTTGTTTATTATGCTTTACTGAAACTCGTTAATGTTAATGCAAAACTTGGGAGATGAGACTAAACATAGAAAAAGTAAAAATGATTGCTACTGATACGTATAAATTACAATTTAATTTTGTGAACGCAATTGATTGAATGTGCAAAAAGACAGGAAAAAATTGATGTGCTATAAAACAAATAACTAAACCCACGCTGCTGAGTCTGACGTTAATTTGATAGTTTTCATCTCAACACATCTCCTTGTACCTTGCTACGAGGAGAAGGAACTTGAGTAATAAAATGAAGATAAACTTTCTTTTACGAACTTCAAGATTACTTTTTTTATTGTTAGCTAATGTTAAATTGAAGGTTACGTCTGACCTGAAGAAAGGCAGTCAAGATCAAGTATTTCTTAGGACAACCCAAAATAGAATAACATTTTCATGGTAATACCAGACATAGACGACTACCACAAAACTAATACTAAAGAACTGCGTAGAAGATTTTTATGCTTATGGTATGAAAATTATGTTTATACATGTATGTATTGTCAGATATGAATATACATTATTATTATGTAGGTAACATTTCAAACGTAAACTAATTTACTGCGGTTAGATAGGAAGAAGCACATTAAAGGTTGTACACCGTGACGATCACATGCACAAAGAGTGAGTCGTATATAGAAGTGCATGCCGTCACCACAATAGTAATATCAGTATTATTATAGTCAACAATAGTTCATTTCCATGCTATTCAGCAAACCAACATTTCTTAAAAATCATATTCCTAGCCATAACTTTGCTTTGAAGCTGTTGACATTGGAAACTCCTTTACATAACTATTTTACACTTCGTGCATGTAAGAAGACCGAGTAAAGTAAAATTGTGTGTACTTTTATGACGAGTATGGAATAAATCATTTAGCTTTGTTTAGTCAATTTTTAATGAATTCAATTTGTACCTCGTAGTTTATGCAAACTGCTAAGTTTGCTAAACTTTCTCTGCTGGGTGGAGGACGGGTGGAAACGAATTGTTGAAAGCGAGTACAATGACGGTGACGGTGATTGAAATAGTTTCTTGCTGTAACAATACATTTTCTTGAACACATTTATTTTGGGATGTGAGTGCAGAGTGAGAGAACATTCAAAGTTCATTTTCCTTGAAAAGTTTACTCAAGCTCTAAAAGCTGTCTTGTGAATGCGATGCGATGTGACTTTGACTGCCTTGAAATAACTTTGTCATGCCACCAATACTAAAATGCGATTTGCGAAACGGATGTTGTGGATGAGTCGTTTAGGTCATCGAATTGCAATGGATAGTACTGGAGATATTATTATAAAGTGTGTTAGTGTAAACTTGTAGAAGGGGATTGTAGCAAAATAGAATTGTAAATGTGAAAACGATAAAGAAACGTTCTGTATAGAAACAACTCATTAATTTATGACGAGTCGATGCATGAGATAATTATTTAACACTCGGAAATACAGATAGTGTCATGTTTATTTATAACCCTCATATTTCCCAGAATTGGTGAGAAGGATATAAGATTTAAAGGAATATTATGCAATTAAGTTTAATTGTTACCATCAGACAAAAATATGTGATTTTTGTTTAGCTGAACCAGCCTTAATCGGATGTGAAAAATACTCTAAAGATATTTATTAGTACCTAGTATAGTACCTATAACCTTATTTAGTTAGAAACTATTATTTTAATATCAGTACAAGGAAAAGCGATTGAAAATTACAATTAAATGCATTTAGTAAGGGAGTGTATGCATTTGTATGTACATTTATAATGGTACATGATTGAATCTGCAATTGCAGTCTTGGCAGTAAATCGCAGTATATCTTTAGACCGGAAAAATGCAATATGCATTAAGAAAAATACACATGAGATGCATTAAAATTACAATATTATTATTGTCTAATCTGTAGTGTAATGGATATTATTATGCATTACAGATTACAATGAATAATTGTAACACTTAAGTTTGTCTGCAAAGCAGAATTAATTGCAGAAAGTTTCCAAACATAGATGACGATGCATCCTTGAAGAACATTTTTTCTAATAATACTTAAAGTTACCAAGTCAAACTACTGACTGCATTACATGCGGTTAGTTAATGGTTGTTTTTTCTTGTGAGACACATTATAATTTATAATATTGTTTGGCCAAGTTTCGTTTGTGGTAAGTATATATTTTAACTGAAGTGCAGGATTCATATCAGACTACATGTGACTTTGACTAATGTATACCTATCAATCTACGCAGGTGTACCTTACAAATAAATGCATATAGATTGATTTATTATGTAGGATATAATAAAAACGTTATCATAAATCGAAATTCGAGTTTGAAAAGATGATGGGAGTGAATTGAGTCAACTGTTTGGATTTAATAAATAGGTAAGCTCGTCAAAGCAAAAGATATCAGTGGAATATTTTACGCATAGACACGTAGTTGTTGTCAATATGTAAGTTAGTTAGTGAGTAATGTAATGTTGAACTGTTATCTGTAACTTCGCAAATGTTCATGCAACAGACTATTTGGCTTAACGTTGTCTCAAATCACTTCACGAGTTAAAGACTAGACTGCTTGACTCTATCAGTGAAAGAACTAGCTGTGGAAGGTTTTACTAGACATTATCTGTACTCTGTGTGTATTTCATTGTGCATTCATTCTGTTTGTCTGTAACCATGTAGCTTTGCTCATTTCGTTTTGTACTTAGGTTCAGTTTACTTAAGGCTTCATTTTTTGTTTGTTCTGTTTTTTTCTCCTGATCATGTTGTTTAAGTGTGATCAGCTGTACGTGGCTATTATAGCTACCCGACTATATGTATGTGTATAGGCATTACACAGGATATATTGTATGTAAATGTGTAACATTTCTAGTTCATCTAGTACACCCAAAGGCATATTTAGAGAATCTTTAAGCCTCAGTATTAGGACAGAGTACATATACGAGTCAAAGGACGTTATTTGCTGTTGCTATGCTGTTTGGTATAGCTTGGCTAATTTATTGCAATTACTTATATGTGTATTTGTATTCTTCCTTCGTGTGTATGCTGGGTATTCTTACTCTGCAGGTATTATGTGTGTATTGTGGGTAAGTTTAGTGGTATTCATTGCATTGGTATCATCATCAGCAAATACTTTTTGTCCACAAGGGAGTGGTGGTGTGTTGTGCATCTTGCCAATTTTTACTGTTCTATCATCATTCTTATCATCTTTTCACAGCATGACTTTCTAAATATTTTGCTGGGGAGTATAAGCACAGATTAGTAAGCTTTAAATACTTAATAATCGTATTTCTTCGGGGTTCAAAATCCCTTTGGTGAATGCAGTGTCATGAAATGAGTGGAGCAGAGTGGGTTATGGCTGGAACGCACTAGAATTACTGCAGATATCAAAATTACTCAAGTAAAATGTAATGTAAGTCAAGGAAAATTAGTGAAAATACATGTTTTTGCTTAGGCTTTCTGTATCACGTTAATGTTGTCATTCTTTGGCTTAGATAGTGGAAAAAATTGCGTGTTATTTAGCCACATGCCACATATATTTCCAAGCTAAGCAGTTTATTTTTTACCATTTACAACTATTATTCTACCAATAATGTATTTGATAACAGCGTGACTATCGGTATCCAACAAATAAGTTTATCACTGATCTGGCATGGTATATAAAACTTTTTACTTGATTATTATTATCGAAAATTGTAAATGATTTAACAAAGTCTGTTTTTTTCTAGTTTGGTTTGCTTTGACTGAATTTTATGACATCAAATAGTGGATCTGTGGTACATGCACGTGTGTAGTTCGGCTTTCATTTCATTACTTATTATAATAATTTTCGAACATTATTTCGTATTCAGTATTGGCAGTGTCTCAGGTGTACTCGAAGAATACCTAGTTGATTGATAGTAACAGATTAGCTGTTTATCTCGTTAATCGTGTAATGGTAGCACAAACACATCATCGTTTTATTATACATATATCCACTGCCTATTTCATATGCATGACGATTTGATTGCAGAAACACTTGTTTCGTTTATGTGTGCAAATTGTGTGTATACCATGTGTATGACACTACGATTGTACCTATCATGTGCTCGTTATGTTGTGTACAACTATGCTGAAAGTAAAATACGATAAAAATTGTTGTTATTATGGTCTGCAACTCCAAAATACAGTTTAGTATATTATGTACAAATTATACTTGTGGGAACAACTTTAGGTAGGTATAGACGGATTGGATCCATAGAAGTTAGTACATACCCGTGGGACATGTTAGTTATAATAATAATTGGGATTTATACGAGTCTTTATACGTCATATGTGAATGAAGTATATATTAATCGATTCATGTTAATGAGTCGATTTGCATTATGGGTAGCGACGGTTTGTCTGGGAGTTGTAAGTATGTCCTTTGCACTTGGATGTGATTGGAGAGGAATCTAGTTGAACGAATTAACTGAAAACCTGTTGTGGTTCTGGCAGTAACTAGCAGAGCACCTTTCTGTCTGTTGGATTAGGTTGTGTGTGTATCTGCTCCATTTGAATAAATCATAATTAATAATACATTCTTGGAAATAGCATGTTGTATTTGTATGTATATTCAACATACAACATTTAGTGACGGAATCACTAAACTAGAATCTGAAAATTATATTCACTCGAATTATACGGCTATGTAGCACACAAATGAATACAACATGTAGGTACACATATTTATTTACGTATACAGAATTTGCATGCGGTTACTGCATAATAATTGTGTGAGTACTGACTACTGAGTCTACCGATTGTGAGTACAATAACCAAGCATAAAATATTCAATAATATTTATGTGTAGGTATAAATTGGTATACTTACAATAACATCATTGAGTATTGGCGTTTGATAAAAGTAATGTAATGGAAAAGGCACAGGCACAACAGCTTTTGGCTTCAGCATCTTGTTGCGTGTTGAATCATCGATATTTTTGTCTTACTCTTTCCTCCTCTATCAAACGAAAGTCAACTCGGTGGTTCTGGTTTCCATGCGATGCCTTGCAAGTTGCGAATATTTCATGTTATGTTGGTAGTCGAATCGTACGTACTATATTCAGTGCACAGATGGATATACTGTGTGCACTCTCAACACTCTGCCTACGACTTTTTTGCATGCAGTTTAAGCATGTCATGTGTGTCTACTACTGCTCTACCCCATTTTGTGTTCACGGACTATACAGTTTTCGTGTATGGTAATTTTATTTGCTCACACATCATTTTACTACTCTATTTTAGCAGAATTTGCATGCTCGATATGAAATTCAGTAGCTGGGTTAGTTCAGTCACATCATAATATGATATTATATAAATTTAGGGAGTATCGAATGTTGCGTTTGGCTTACCCTATCAAATGTATTATTTCAATGTGTTTATCCAATAAATAGCAAAGGAAGAGGCGGGTTCCCAGACCTCAAAACCTAATTCTTTGGATAATATAACAAATTCGATAAAAATTTGACATTCACGGTATAGACTGTTTATAGCGAGCATGAAATAGACAGAAGGACTCGGATTAATTAACCAGATAAGAAATTTGAGGTTGAAGTTTAATTAACTTAGAAACGCAAGCAACAGATATCAAAAATTTCTTCATTTTCACCAGGTGTTTATAATTGGAGAAATTACACTTCAAATAAATATATTATGGTCACAGCCTGTGTGCATTTCTTGTTGTTGTGAGTATATTAGGCAATGAAACTAATTAGTATGTATGTAGGTATCTACATTGAGTTTCATTAATTAGATATTAGGTGAAATCATTTCTTACACACAAAGGCTCTTTCATTAAAACCATTTAAGTTTTATGATAATGTTATCCGGTAATATCCGCTTTTTATTGTTGCTTTTAACGTGTTCGTATAATGTTGGTCATTCAAACCACTAACCACTTGCAATATGGTCATTAACTAAAGGTATTTACTCAAATTCAATTTTACGAGTGGTTAATAAAGGTGATTTCAATTTTTTCAAGGAAAGATTGCGGCCAATTTTTATTGCTGCTTATTATTACTATTCGCTGATCTATGCATTGTTCGTTTTGTATACCGACATATCAGGTTGTAATGATTTGCCTTGTAGATTTTGATTTCAGATAGTAAGGAGCAATTACCATATATGGTAATATTGTTCTATATAGAGGCATATGCATAATATACAGAAGACTTGGTAGAGTTTGGACAAGTAGGTATAATAAAATGTATTGATCTCCAAAATTAATGTAAAATATCTTTGAAACTATTTTGTTTATCGTTATTATGATTAGTTTGCTTTGGTGTAGTCTAAAAGCAAGTACCGTAGACAACACAAATATTATGCAGAGAAACCTTGTCTCAATGATAAAACAGAAAGGGCAATGAAATTTACTTTTCTATCCTGTGGATTATCGTTTCAATGTCCTCTTATTGTTTTGATATGTCTAGGTATGTTATGTATGTTAATAGATGCACCTACAATTTCTTGTTTACTTGAGACTGCTAAAATACCTACACTCATTTATTTAATTTCTGAAATTTCGGTCACTCCTTTGTCAAATAACTGAATCGTAGTGTTAGTTTTCTTATCGAAATGAAATGAGCAAATAAATGGTTGATCCCATTTCTTTCATTTAAGGTGACGCCTACAAATTTACCTCGTAAGAAAAGTAGGTAAATTTTTACACCACATTTATGGAGTATGAAGTATATTTTATGTAAAATATACTTCATACTTTTATGCTTTCTAGATGACGAAAATCGAGAAATGGCTTTTTCGAGATAAAATTCTTTTTTACTTAACTTTCTTTTTAAGTATACTTTTTAAGTGTAATATTTGCGGTAGAACCATCGTCTGGTTGACTACATTTGCATTTGTGTGCAAATAGATTTTATCAGCATGTCACCTAGGAATGTAATATCTGGGGTTTGTCAGAGTCAGAATTAATCAGGCAGACTGAAAACACATTTCGTGTGTAATTTGGCAATTTGGTGTAGTTGTGTAGCTAACAAATGTCTTTAGATATGAAGTAAACTCAAATCATGAATAACACACGATTGTGCGTTTAGTTATTTAGGTACAATGGACTTTATGTGTGCCATACCAGCCTTTGCACTGTTGTACCTACTGAGATAGACGTGTTATATCTGTACATTATTAGGTTACACATAATCTACTCTAAACTAAAGTAATTGGTTGCGAAAATGCTTACATCGGACCCCAAATAATATTCATGATACACACATGAATGATCAAAGTAGTTTTGTACTGTGCTATTTTCTTACATTATTGCTTAAATAAGTAACACGGTTCAATTAATTGATAGGGGTACGGTAGTGTATGTCTGTATAGTGTTTGATCGTACCACAACCGTATATTATAGCTACCATTATTTTTATTAAGTTATTTATGAAATGCTATATTAATCAAGGAGGCAAGGCCCGTTCATTTCATCTAAAAATTTTCGAGGAAGCACAAAATAACACCTATATGCTATATACAGTTTATTGCACTGAATAACAGGAGACTGATAATACATACATTACCATGTCATAATATTTTCAATTTGAAGGAAGTGAGGAGGTCTTCAAGACCTTCGTGTCCTAACATTTGCATCAAATATCTGTGCAGGTGTTTAATTTGATACAGTAGCAACATCTGCTATGTATGCTAATTCACAGTTTAATTCTTCCATGGTCTATCGTGCCCTAAATTAATTTGAAAGAAGCAAAATGTAAATGACTGTTGAGCAGTCGAATGGAAATTAATTTCTTTTGCTACAATCTGGTTATTACTGGATCTAAAAGTAATGGATTCTATGCAAATTTCGTTTAGATTCGTTACAAATAATTTTAGTGAGCAATTATGTAGAGTGCATAGTTTTTACACTATGAAAGAAATTATTAAAAGAAGGAATGGACTGCTGTGTTAAATTAAGTGTAGTGTGATGAGAATTTTGTCGACACGACTCTTAACGTTAAAGGTCGATACCCTTCGTCAGGCGATTTTGCGAGGTTATACCCATTGCCAGAGCTCGCATTGAATGTCTAGTGGTTCTACTGTTTGTACAGCCGTTGTAGTGGTTGTAGCCTTTACTGCTTTTCATTAAGATGAAATCAATTGTAAAGTGTGTGATGCATATATACGATGGTATCTGCTCAGCGGATTATAGCAGTAGCAAAACACAGAGAGCGTACAAAATCGCCATGTACAAAGATGTACACCTTACACCTGTGTGTGTCATGTGTTTACAATGGTTAGCTACCTACTTGCTTGCGTACAGTATATGTTGGTATGGTGTGATGCTGGTTAGGTCAGGGAGGCGAGGTAAGTGTAACGGAACTGGTTTGCTGTTTTTCTCCATTTCATACGAAAACTTTGACGAGTTGCATTCGTTTTGTTGTTGTGAAGTAGTTAGCAGTCCACAGGCACTCTTTCTCGACCAAATTCTAATTCTAATGATAGGCTTTGGATAGTGACCTCATTTCGGACAGCTATCGTATCGTTGCTTTACAATTTGCTTCGTGGTCCTATAGCGTTACAAATAAATGTTTTGCATTTTGCTTTTATATTACGTTGCGTTGCGTGAGCTGAACTGTGTGTTAAATTCGATTGACTGAATGGAGTATGCTGTCTACGATATTGTCAGAGAATTTATACACTGACTCGGCATGTATGTGTACATACAAACCATAGGTTTCTTTATGTAGTGTTTTCGCAGCAGCAGGCGTATTCTTAGTTCTGAGCGAATAGGCAATTGAACATTTGGTTAATGTATTTAAACGCTCTATCTGATTGTAAGTCGAAAAGAAAGGACCATTGTGTATAGGTACATTTGTGGTGTGTGACATGGAGAGAGGGATTATTATTTTAAAGAGTAAAGTTTTGCAATGCGTAAGTGTACCATTTGTATGTTGCTGTTATGAGGTTGGGATGTTTTAGCTATTTTCCTTATGATGTATGATGCTTTTCCAGTATGCAAGTATTATTAGGATGATTTGTCAATAACAAAGTATCAGACAATC